>RJWM01006045.1:0-86782 GCA_004363535.1 Dasyprocta punctata
GAATAGAGGCAGTAACTAAAAAATGACACAGTCTTATGTTTACTTCCAAGTAGGGAGGAACCACAACTACCTTGTTCAGTACTCAAACCTCAATGCCATGCACAGCACTGACTGATTCACAATAAATAAGACTTGTCTCAGATGAATAAATGATGAATAATGAATGAATGAAAGGAAAAGGAGAAGTCAGTATGAAGTTAAGGGAATAAAAGGGCAGAGACAGAATAGTTGGAGGTAAAGCTTGTATGGTGTTTTGGGATCAAGGGAAGAGAAAATATCAACTCAAGAAGTGAACCAACTTTTTCCTAGGACACTCGATTTCAAATTTGCTCACTACAACGTGAAGTTTTCTGAGGAGGAAGCCCTGGATGCAGAGGGAGATGCACCTGCCCTGTTCCCTGCTGATCTGTGTTACTATGCTCAGGTCTCTAGTTGATGGTTCATCTGGCAAAGGAATCCCTCACCTAAAGAAATATGCTACAAAAACATCCATGACTCCTCTGCGTTAATTCCAGGAAAACCACATTTTCTTACCTACTGTCTCATCATTTGATTTCCCTAATAACCAAAACAAGGCGAGAGATATTTTCATACAATTTACCTATCCATCCCTTGAGTAAGGGCTGAATACAATTTGCACTTGAAGAGAGGGGCTGGGTATGAGGCTCGGGAGGCGGTATGAGCCTGGGTCATTTGTATGTGGAGTCCTGGAGAACAATGTGACGGGTCTGCACTTTATTACCTTGCCCCACCTTTAGGGCCTGGAAAGACTATTTCTGTTATTACCAATTAGCTGTCATCTATACATAAACATGTATATCTGTGTGCACTTTGTATAAATATTTGCCTTATGATGACTTTGTGATAGTGCTTTTCAGTTTCCTCTAGTTCTGACATCTTTCCTTTTTCCATTCATAACCTCTTATAATTCCCTGACAGAATAACTGAAAATCCACTAACTGAAAATTTTTAGCCTGGAGGATGGTAAAGAAAGTGCAAACTTTTTCAGGGTTTCTGAGATCAGAGCTCGCTCGCCAAACTAAGACAGTTGCAAACTGGTGCCGTGCCAGAAGAGGGAGGGCTTCCTGTGCTGTATTTTTCCATCATCTTCCGACACCTTACGTTTTTATCTGCCTTCTCTACAGCAGAAGTTTTCCTGTGACACCTCCATATGCTTCTTCTCCTCCCATATCTATCAAGGGTTTTGAAGAAGGCTTTGTGAATTAAAAAAAAGAAAGAACTTACATGAACTTGAAGTCATCTAAAAATAACCTTTAAAGACAAAGCCATTTACTTCAGAGCAATCATATACAGACAACCTTGAAAGAGATAGTCTGGAATTTTCCTAAGTTGAGAAAGTCTACACTCAAAACCACCTTGGTGAAGATCACATGTCATTTTGTCTCTTTCATTAGTGTATCAGTCAGCTCTTCATTACTGTGAAAAATAGCAGAAAAAGTCAACTTAAAGGAAAGAGGACTTAGTATGGCTCATGGTTTCCTTGGTTTTGGTTCATGGTTGACCAGTTATAATGTTTTTAGGCCTAAGGAAAGGCATCATGGTGAAAGGGGATTGCAGAGGAAAGATGCTTACCTCTTGTAGGGCAGGAAGTAAAGAGAGGAAGAGCCAGAGAGAGAAAAAGCCTTGTGGACAAGATACAGCTTTCAAAGTCACATCTCCAGGAAACTACTTCTTTCAATTAGACCCCTAATATTTCGCTCAGTTGTGATGTCATTGATGAATCAATCCATTGTTGAGGTCAGTATCTTCATGATCCAGTAACCTGTCTAGGTCTCACCTCTAAACATTGCTGCATTTGGGATTATGCCTGCAATAGGTAAGTCTTTGGGCAACACTTCATATTGAACCACAACCACTATCCCATTGCTACTCTCTATCATCCCGTATTCTGATAACTCTTACGTATGTCCTGACTCAGCTCAGAGGGTCTCAATCATAATTGACTGCCTCCCTGAAGAAATGTCCCAGAACAGCTGGGGGATGTAGGATGAAGAACTGCATTACATTGGGGGTACATTAGAATTTCTGGGATCAAGAAGTTGGTAGTTTAAAAAAGTCACATGTTCCTGATAAAACTCCTTGGCTGAATAAGTTCTTTCACTCCCCACTCCCACCAAACTTCAGGGGTCACCCAGTTTGGACTATCTTCTTAACCTCTTGCTATTTTACATAATGTCTAAAACAAATATCTCATGAAATATTTAAATATCATGGAGGGAGGAAAGGAAGAGATTTCTCCTGAGAAACATAGCAAAAAGTGTGTATTAAAATTGCAGTGGCAAAAGACAGCAAGTCCCTGACAATGCTGGCTGAGTCTCATTATTGGTGAAGCATTAACTTGAACACTCAGTTGCTGAGATACCCAGTTACTTTATTCACAAGGATTGCTTTTTCAGCTCCTTCTTGATTTCAGTGATGTCTCTTATAATTCCCTTCTGTGGAATCATTTGAGCAGGTTTAAATTCTAGCAATTAATAATCTCTAGTACACAGTAATCCCTGTCCTCCAGGGATTTGTAGTGAAAGTAAAGATTTAAATATAATCCTGTAGCCTAAATGCTATTTTAACTAGTTTAGGACCTAATTTCTTGGGCCATAACAAAGAAATGATTTATGCCAATAACAACCACCCTTAATAACATGTTGGCTAGATTCTCTTTTTTAACTTGCACTTGCAATTGCTTGAAAACTTCTTAGTCCAGTATTTAAGTTTCAGCTTGGTTTAACTATTCCTCAACTGACTCAAAGCTCTCCTTCTGTGATTTCCACAGAGCAGGAGGGAAGGGGTTGACCTGGCTCTCAAATACTTTTCCTCTTCCTCTTTGAAGTCTGTGTTCATCTTTGGTGGAGATTGGTGAAGGAAGGAAATGGAAAATGGCAAACGTGGCTTTACTTCACTGGGCTTCTTCATGCAACTTCTTCATCGAAGATGGACTGGATGACCTGGCTACGGGTGTGCTGTGTGTGGCTGGCACGTGCTTCACCTCCTCTGCATGGTTGATGTGATCATGGGGACAGTGGTCAGGTCGTATGAATGACACTCACATGTTGCAGTTCTGTGGGTCTTGGAGAACCTACAGGGAACTTCACTTATCTCTTTCTAACATGGGAGATTTTGCTGTGATTTGAGAAATTACACCATCCACCCTCCATTCCACAGCTTACAAAACAGGTAGATTGTCCTGCAGGCTCTGGCTGCAAGGTATCATAAGTGACATTTCTTGCTCTTCACTGCAATTCCAGCAAGCTGACTCATGTCACATTCCCCAGTGTCTACCTGACTTTTAGAAAGCCACACTTTACCATGTTATGTAGTGGGCAAGTGGCTGCTTAAATATCTTTCCTACAATAACTGCCATCTAATTCTAGATTCTTCTGTCCTCATGAGTTCAAAAGAATGAGGAACGTTGCAGATGCAGAACAGACCAAGCTAGATACAATCAAGTGAAGCAAAGGTCAGCCCCAAGATTTACCAACTTTACCAGGGATTCTCTTGGAGCCTTGTGTTTTTCCTGGGCCTCAGGAAAGAGAATATCCATTCTCATTATATCCTGAGAGAGGTGAGGCCAAGGAATTCCCCTTCTCAGGGAGGATACGATGGCTCATAAAACCTCCTGAAGGAATAAATGTCTAGGTAAAGAACTAAAAGGCAAATAATTTTTTAGGAAAGGAACAAGAAAGACAAAGTGGAGCACACAAGGTATTTTTCTCATAGATAGGACCAAATGTTTCTTCTCCATCCAAATATTTAACTCTATTCCTGGCCAGACGAGGGTACCCTGCCAATGAATTTTGCTATCAATTATTTGTAATACAGGAAGATTTCCAGGATAATTGGTCTGGTTTGTCCCTGTTCACCAAACTGTTCATTCCTATGTGTACTTAGCATCACAAACACTCCCGATGCTGTTTTTATGGACGCTTTCTGTGATAGGCTCCATGGTGGCCCCCCAGAGGTTCCCACTTTCTAGTCCCAGAGAACTGTGGCTTCCATGGTAAAAGGACTTTGTGGTAGTGACCAAATTAATAGTTTTGAGATACGGTTATTATCCTACATTATCCTGTTGAATTCAGTGCAACCACAAGGACCATGGGGGGAGGGGTGCAAAAGGCACCGAGTATGGAAGTGGATGTTAGAATAACGATGCCCTCCTGAGGAAGGGATGTCAGCTTCAGGAACTGGAAGAATGAAGGAAATTTTCCTTATTAGAACCTCTAGAGGGAACACAAGCCTGTGATATCTCTTGACTCCAACCCACTGAGACTGATTTTGGACTGCAGAACTGTAAGATGATACACTTGTATTATTTTAAACAATTAAGTTTGTGGCTATTTTTTGCAGCAACAGCTGAATATCAATACAATTTTCATGTCCCTTGTCCACCTGCAATACCTCCCTCATGTTCCAAAAGTGTTTTCTCAGTTTTTCTTTCATTTTCTTCATTGTGGGTTCATTTCTACCTGAACTGATTTTCTTTCTGCCTCAAGTAGTTCAAGGTCATGATTTTGTCTATGTGATGTTTAAATTCTACAGCTTTCCCTTGCTGTCTTCAATTTTCACAAGCAGCATATTGCCAGTTCTGCCTTCCTACCCTATTCACCTAGAGTATGTTCAGTGGGTTCAATTTTAGAGTTTGGTGTTAGCAGACAAAGCAGAAAGAAGGGTTTTGTTGTTGTTTGGGGTTTTTCATTTTGTTTGTACTTGAAATTTTCATCCTGTGTAATATCTTTGTACAATGTCACTGTTGTAATGAAAAGTAGACACATATCTGGCTTTTTAGCAATAATGAGGAAGAGGAAATGTCTCTCAGTAATGTGAAATAAAAAGTTCTGAAACAGATACTAGGAGTGTATTGAAACTTTAATAACCCTTTCTCTCAGAATCTAATCAGTCTAAGTTAAAGAACAAATAGATTCAGTATCAAGCTGGTATTAGGCAACTTGGCAGGGAAAGTGACTAACCTTGTCAGAAATTGAAGCTTAAGGTCAAGTTGTATTTTAATTCTCTGCTAAACTTGTCTTTTGTTGTTATTCAGATTTGGAGAGCTGGAGATGTAACCGAGGGATCGAGCACTGCCTGACATGTACAAGGCTCTGGGTTCAGTTCCCAGCACTGTAAAAAAAACACACAAAAAAAGACTTGGAAACATTTCTGATTGCTTCACGGCTTGTTTTCTCACTCCTAATTTGAAACACATAAAGGGCAGATTTTAATGTTGGTGGGAATCAACATTGGAACCAGTGAAGGCATTGTGTTTACAATGCGCTCCACAGATACTAGCAGCGTCTTGTTAAATATCTTCAACCAGCACACACTCATTGTTAGCCAAAGATGTCATTATGAGAGAGCACAAGTGAGACTGCAATGCTCTGCCTCATTTAAACTAAAATTCTACATCTCGGTTTGCTTGGATAAATAAATTATTCCAAGGAAATATGCATATGTGTACCTATGTATGTAGATCATTTCCTTTTGTGTATTTAATTAGATAATATATCGAGGACATGCAATAGAACTTTGAAAAGTCTCTCTGATTTTTAAAGGAACCCAGCTGTCTGCTCAAACCTGCCCTTAATGTGGTTGAACTTGGCCTTTATCCCAAATCCATGACCTCTGATGATTCAGAGGCTCCCACAATTTTACTGACATCCTTGATGGAACTCTCAATCATCTTTCTGTCTGCAAATGGTTCTACTCTACTAAATATGAACACAAGTATCCATCTATTGTGTACAAGAGTTGCTCTCACACCAAGCATTCTTTATGCTTCATAATACTGTGTACCTACAGATCTGGGGTATCAAAAAGAGAGGTCATGATACAGAGCATAAAGGCTTCTGTCTTTCCCTGGGTCTACTCCCTTATTATCTTTTCTTCTTTCCTTCTCTTTCTACCAAATGCAATCAGGAAGTTTCTCTCCTTGCTGGCTATAGGGCAACTCCAAGTCATGTGGTTGAGGCTTCCACCACTATCGGGTTAAGCAATTTCCCCCAAACAGACACAATGTTGTCTCCTTGAAAGGAACACCAGCGAATGCATTTTGTTCTGTCTTTGGCACAAAGAAATAGTGCCTATATCTATCAACATAGGGTAGAGATTACCCTTTCATTTCCTCCTCCTTAATTGCTGTTGTAGACGAAGATAATTAACTCTGGGTGCAGCCAGAGAGACAACTGGAGATAGTGAAGAATGTGGACTGGGAAATGCAAAAAATCCTGAAACTGTCACAGATTTCACATAGTTTTTGCCTTGAGTATGGAGCCTCTCAAGGGTCTCAGGACCTCACTGAGCTGTTGGGATGATGAAATTATCTTCCTTGTGTTGAAAACACATTGATCGATGTGCACAGTGCATACAGGTGTATGTGATGATGATTCCTATGAGATTCATTGAAAGCAGCAACAAAGTGGACCTGAGCGCAGTTGTGGGAGGAGACTCACAGTTCGCACTTGATAAGCTTCCCAGATTTAGCCACATCTTGGCTGCCTGTTCAACCAGCAAAGTCTATAAAGATCTGCTTTCTGGAGAGAGACTAAGGACTTCCTTCTCTCTTTAAGGCTCAAATTAGTGAGACTGTCCTTTCTTCATGGTTTTTTTTTTTTTAACAAGTCCACCTCCAGTCCAGATGGCATAAGGAAGCGCAGTGGCAGGACAAAATAACAAACAACAGCAATTACACTTTTCAAATATTCATCCATTTGTATGCGATTCAGGAGACTAGGGAATGTTTGAGGACAACCTCAAGGATAAACAAGATCAGCGAAATATGGGATATTTGTGATTCAGAGGCAGGGAATAGTGAAGTGACATTTATTTATGCAGGGCTGCGATAAATCATTTTATTTTTGAGTCAGTTCTCTGAGTCCCTTCAGCTAAGACCCACAGGAGGAAGGTGAGAGGACGGATGGCAGCATCTCAATGAGAACTCATCGGGTCTGGAGGAATGCCAGCCCCAGGAGCAGCCAGAACGGGCAGAAAGGATGATGGCAGCTGACACAGGGTCCAGGAAGCAGTGAGTTGGTTCTGCCTCCTGATCCTTCCTACATACATTTATTCATCAGGAATTCATCTTGGAGCTACCATTCTCTGTCCTACTCCTTAAGGTCATTGGGTACCCAACTACTACACAACACAGCTACACTGCCATTCCCACACCCCTTCCTTTCTCCAATGCATTGAACACTGTGGACCACCACTCTAGGAAATTCCCATCTCCACTGGCTTCTGGCTCAGACTTTTCCCTGATTTTCCTCTTGAGTCTCTTTCTTCTTTTGTCCTGGCTTCTCTTTACAGGTCCACGTTACCGTGGAGATGTCATGACAAGAATTTTCTGTGACACTTTTTCTTCTTCTCATAGTTTGTGCCTTCTTGGAAATGTTTCTACCTTATAGATTCAGTTATCTCCAACACTAAAGTTTCACTCCTAATTTCTCTTCCCACTTTGGCCAGTTTCAACTATCTGATGACATCCACAACCAGGTATCAAATTACATTTCCAACTCGTGATTTTTAAAATTTAAACTCTTCCTCTTCTCCTTCATGGTCCTTTGGCCCCATGTTTCCTAGTGAGAGCAGCATTAATCTCAATCCACCTTCCTCCCACCCACCCCAACATCCATCCTGACCTAAGATTAACAAACCTGGTGCCAAGACTTGTCAGCTTTTCCGGCTTAGTTTCAATTGTTCTTTATTTGAATGTGATTTATCTAGGTCAGATACATAAACTTACTATTTTTCTTAGCATCATGAAATATATAAAACTTAAAGAAAAATACAGAGTTATGTATATAGAGAGAACCTTGTCCTTGTTAGGAGAAAATTATTTGAGCCAATCGTGGTAGAAGCCTGGATCACAACAGTACTCAAATTTATCCTGCAAGAGATAGAAGAGAAAACTCCTGATCACATCAAGAAAGGAAAAAAGAAAAAAAGGATAAAGTAGTAGACATGGAAGAAGACAAAAAACTTTATGTTCTGTGCCATGATCCCTCTCCCTAATTCCCCAGATCTGTAAGTATGTTTTTTTAAGAAACAGCTGTGAAACACCCATATATTGCAAACATTAATGTTTTACCATGTTAATATTGGTCCTTTTTAAAAAAGGCATTGAAAATCATCTTCTCATCTCTGCTCACATCACTAGTATACATGTATCTTCTTCATCCTCAGAAGTAATTACCATTGTAAAATTAGAGAATATCTTTCCAGCCAATTTTATACTCTTAATAAATACATTAGTGATATAGAATATGATTGTACTTTCGTAAATTTCATGAATAGCACACTGCACCTATTCTTAACCATTTTTATCAGTTAATATTATACTTTTGAGATTAGTTTGTGATGATTCATTCAGTTTAATTGATATATCCGTTTCATTAAATGATTGTACAATTTATTTTACTTATTTTATTTTGTTTATTTATTTATTTATTTGGGGTACCAGAGATGGAACTCACGACCTTGTGCTTGCCAGGCAGGTGCTTGTGCTGCTGAGCTAAATTCTCAGCCCACAATTCATTCTTTTATTGATGATTCTTTTTAGTTTTTCATTCAAATAATATACATTAGACAACACAATTGTCTGCTTATTAAAAAATTTTAGGTGGTGCTCCCAGAAGTGGAATTACCAGGCACATACTGTCTCAACTCTACTCATTATTACCAAATTTATTTTAAAAGAAATGTATCTGTCACCAATATAAAAGAGGTCTTACTCCAATATATGCTTATCAACACTTGAGGTTATCAGGATTTTGAATTTTTTGCTGATTTGATGAAAATACTATTGTATTTGATCAGTTTCAAATTACATTTATGTAGATCTTGGTGATATTAATGTTCATATATTTATGGGATATTTTTATTTCCTTTTCTATACATTGCCTGTGCTACATAATTTTTCATTTATTTATTTTTTTATTTGGTGATGGTAGCTGTGATACTGGGGATTGAACTTTGCAATGAACTATATCTGAATCCCCTTTCTTAATTTTTTACTTCAAGACAGGGTCTCACTAAGTCACTCAATTGTACAGGTTGAGCTTGAACTTGCAATCCTCCTGCCTCAGCCTCCCAAAATGTCAGGATTACAAATTTGTACCACCAAGCCCAAGTGAATTTTTTTGAGTCATTATGTGGGCTTTTTTACCCTCATTATTTTGTAGGATTTTTCACATATTTGAGCATATTATTCCTTTAGCTACATGAAAATTTATTTAGGGATTTTGTGGTATCTTTCTGCTATTAATTTATGACAATTTGTTATGTTTAAAAATAATTGGCACGATTTTATTCTGTTAAATTTGCTGTTTTATTTCACGGCCTAAAATATTTTAATGTTCCATTCGCACTTGAAAACAAGTTTAGTCTGCTGCTATTGAATGGACTACATTGTAAGTGTCAGTTGGATCAAACTGATTCACAGTGTTGTTCACATAGGTATCCTTGCTGACCTACTATTTATTTTATTCCAAAATTATAAAGTTTCCATTATAATTTTGATCTTGTATATTTTTCTTATAAATGTTGTAAGTTTTGCCTCTTTATTTTTATGCATTATTTTTGGGTACACACATGTTCTGAATCATTGTATCTTCTTGGTACACCAATCTTTTATTAAATATTATTTTCTTTGTCTC
Source organism: Dasyprocta punctata (assembly GCA_004363535.1). Taxonomy (NCBI): domain Eukaryota; kingdom Metazoa; phylum Chordata; class Mammalia; order Rodentia; family Dasyproctidae; genus Dasyprocta; species Dasyprocta punctata. The sequence continues at coordinate 9,663 of RJWM01006045.1, forward strand.
TCGGAATATTCTGATTTGATATTAAATCTGTCTGATATCATTTTATTTTGGTTATCAATTGATGATTTTACCATTTTTTTCTATCTATATCTTTACACTTACTATAGGTTACCTGTAGATAATATATAATTGGGTCATTTTGATTATAATACAACATGACCATTTTTGTCTTTTAAAGAATATGCTGATATGGTTTATATTTAATTTAATTTGATATTGTTCCATCTATTCTGTGGTCTTTCTCCCAGTCTTTCTACCTCATAGTAAGTACTGTATCTTATGTTTCCATTTCTGTCTTTACTCTTACCTTGTTAATAGAACTTCCCTCTGTTTAACTATGTTGTATACTTTTTCTCCTATTAATAATGTCAATATATTAATATAGTTATTTTAATTCTCTGCATGTCTTTCAGTATTTGGATCATGCAAGACTCTGAAGTTGATTTTCTTGACAACAGTTTGGATTTTTGTTTTCCTTGCCTCTTTCAGTTTTTCATAATTCTTGTTTGAAAGTCAGACATTTTTTTTAGAACAACAGCCTCTGATGTTTTAGCACCTGTGCTTGCAAACGGACATGAACTCCTCATGTAGTAAACTACAGAATATAGGGTTGAGTTAATGCAGCTTCAGTTTCAGGGGGATTAGGCTTGTGTTTTGGACAAGGTGACATTCAGCGTAGCCCAAGGATCAAAATTCTTCTATTGACACTTCGTGTTCAAGCTGGTGAGGAAAATTGCTGGATTGTTTTTCTTATTATTCCTGTTCCACCTTCAGCTTTAGGTTTTCTCTGTGACTTCAGCTCTCTAATGCTTTCAGGAAAGGTTGAGATTTCATAGACTATCTATCCTCTTAGAAGCATATTAGCCATACTCTTTCCAGCTGTCTACTTAAGCAAAGCTCTTGAGTATTTGATATTTAAATTTAACTGAGTCTATAAAATTTCTCCAGAACAGTTTGAGAAAAATTGCATAATGGGTAGAAGGGTTCTATTTTGCACTTTTTTGCTAAGGGGGCACAATTCCAATATATGCCACCAAAATTTATAGGAATCTGGTAATAAAACACAGCTATTTGGTAAAATTAATAACATTGGCTTGTATTCATCAAGTACTTAAAATGCACTAGGCAGAATGCAAAATACTCTTTATCTTTCATCTCTTATACATCTCTTACTGAAGTCACACCCCTATAAAATATTCTCTCATAGTTCAGAGGCTCAGCTCTTTGACATTGTACTGTTACTTTCTGGTGTTAGCAGGTTATTTTTTCTTTTGTGAAAAGTAATCTCTTCATTCATTTTTCTATGCTTCTTTTTTGATATTTTGTAAAGCAGTAAATACTTAAGAATTTGGCAAAGTAACATTTCTATCATGAGTTTTGGCTCTATCTTTTGTTACAAAATTGATGAGTTATCTACTACTTAAAACTTACATATTATTTACTGTATGATATAAAGTTTGTAAAAGTTTTGAGATTTGGATACAGAAAAATTCCTTATTTTATTCTAAAACTATCATATTCATCTCTCAGTTTTTAGAAAGTCTGTCTGCTCATAAATTCCATCACTCGCTTTCTGCTATTTCTGTCCAGCAAATTATTTCTTTATTCACAAGGCAATAAAAGGTCACTGGAAAGAAGAATATAATATTCACTCTCATAAAATAAAGTTAAACAGTATTTAGCATTTATATCTTTCCAGTGTAGTAAACAAAATATGGTTTATTTGACTCGATGAAGACCTATGATACCAAAAAAGATAAATCTAATGATTTGTTTGAACACAGGAAGATAAATCTTCCACAGCATGCCCTCAGTGATGACATGTTGCCATTGTCCTGGTTTTCTGTAAAATTAGATAGAAAGGCAGAGCAGCCTGACTTCTTACTCCAAGCTTCCAGATACCAGTCCAAGACTACAGAATAAGGAGACCAACTGAATAAGGACAATTCATGTTTTGTTTACTTGCTTTGCTTGGTATTCTACTTATTGAAATAATATTGACATGGTGTCTTATATTTGCAAGAGAGAATAGAAAAAGTAAAGGTCAATTGCTCTTTTTAATTTGCTTTAATTTTAGTGGCTGTCAGAAAGAACGTAAAACTTCCTGACCTTTCTTTACACATATGAGATAATTATTTCATTTTTTAAGATGATCAGATCCGTGGTTATAAAATTTAGCAAGGGCATTATTAAAATTGAGCTGGCATTTAATATAAATGCAAATTTCTCATTTTTATAAAATTTCTAAGTATTTTATTTATAAAAGTATTGTACACAAAATTAGTTTCAGAAAATTTTCTTTGTAGTTTCTTAATAATTTTGGTTGCCATAACTGAAATAATCCAATCAAAATACATCAAATACTTGTCTCTTAATAACCCATATAGTAAAAGAATTTATTCTCCCTTAGAAAAACTTTATAGTTTGAAGTCTTTTTATGTATGGCTCTATCTTTTAAGAAGACAATAAGGAGGAAGAGGAAATGAAAAAGAAAAGCAATTGAAACAAATACTACAAACTATAAGGTGGAGAGTTTTTGTTCTCTATTTCTTAATCTAGTTATTTCCAAATAATTTTGATGCTTTTCCATACAGAAAATGTAAACCTAGCTTCAGAAGTTGCCAACTTCCTCTAATGTTATTTACAAAAAAAATCTGTCTAGTCCCATTGCATTGCATAAAGTCATTTTTCAATTTATGTTTTACAAATTTTGTTTTGCATTATCAAATAAAAATCAGTCTCATGTTTCCGTAAGCCTTTTATAAGACACTCTTTATTGAATGGCAGAGTCTGGCCTTTTCTTTTCATCTGTCTAATTAAAACACTGCAACCTGAGAAAACCACCAGTTAGTTCCCAGAAAATGGCATTTATTTTCATCTTCTTTTATATGGCAAGCAAAATGGTGAACAGAACAGAAATGTCCTAGTACCTAAAATTAGACATAAATTCACTAATATTCAACCTACAGAATCTTCTGGGTCTTCAGAAATGGCACCCAATAATTTATTTCAACACAAATCAACTTGCTTTCACTGTACAGCTCAGCTGTATTGAACTTGTTTTTCAAACAAACTTAACATTTCATGGTTGTTCATGCCTTCTGGAGTCCTACATTTAATTTCTTCCTTAACTGACTCTCTCAAGTTTAAAACAAATACCATACATCATGGTATAGCTCCACCACTTAGCAAACTCTTCATGCTGGCTACCATTTTGTATTCTGTTTTTTGTTTGTTTGTTTGTTTGTTTTTGTTTTTGTTTTCCTTCAGCTGAATCCCATCAATATGGCTATTGGAGATTATGAGAATTTAGGGTTTTTTAAATTTTGTTTCGTTTTGTTGCTTTGATTTTTTACTTTGAATGAAAAGTCATACACTGTATTAGTACAGACATAGGCAAGATCTTAAAAATTGCACAAATCAGTGCCTCTATTTTCTTGCCTGTGTCTCACAGGTATCAATAAAATAATGAATGCCCTGGCCTAGTAATAGTTTGCTTATTAAAAGATTGCTTTTGAGGCACGCTGGAATTAATAAATACTGCCATGCAAATAGCATAATCAACTCATATTGAATGAGTATCTATAAATATTATGACTACTTGAGTATTTACAGGGTAATTAAGAAAGAAATTCTCAAGAAATTTAGTTTCCAGTATAAAAAGTCTAGACAGATGTTCTGAGAGGAACAATGCATTTACAGGGCTCACATATATAATTCATGTCAGGGTACCTGCTAAAGAACGTGTGCTATTCATATAAGAAAAACAGAGACAGTGGTAATCATGTTGAAAGTAGTCAATCTATACAAATGTTTACCTAAAAAAAAAATGGCCAAATTCACTTTATACAAAGCCACGATTCAGAAAGCAGCAACTTCTCTAAAAAAGAAAGCACCAGATTCAGAGTTAGGAAGCCTGGATATTGATCCTAAACCACTCAGTGTCATGTGGGCTTAACAAACTCACTTGACTTTCTAGGCTTTTCTATCAATTGCTCTTTTATAACACAAGAGATTCGACCTTGTGACCTCCAAAAATATGTCCAAACCCACAGTCTAAGGAGAAAGGGGCCAACAGAGAAGAATTAGAGAATCTTTTGGATATGGGTAGACCAGATACTCCCTCAACCAAGGGCAGAACACTGTAAGTTTACAAAAACTGCCATGTTACAGAATTTTATTCCAGAAAATCTTAACTTCATAAGTATCTCTGGATAACACCAAGAAATAAGTTCGATCATCACTTACTTTATAAATTTTTATATTAAAAGTAGCTTCAGGTACATAATATAATAGACATAACTAAGCAAGTCCTATGTTTAAATTTGGGACAGTTTTGATTTGTGACAGAAGTTTGGACTGGAAAAAGTAGACCAGTGTGTAATCTTGCTTCCACCACTTCCTAACTATATGAATTGGAGCAAGCTATTCAACCTAAGTTTCCTTTTGTTTACAGTGAGTTTTATAATATCTGTTTCAGAAAAAAATAACTTATGAAATAATATACATAGAGTGAACAGTGTGCCTGGTACTTTATAGATACTCAAAAATACTAATTTCTTGTTAAAAATTAAAAGACTACTATATCAATACTAGACATTTTATTTTGGCTACTTCCCACAAAGCATATTTTCTTATTGGCGTGAATTCTGCTGATAAAAGTAATTGCTCATTAAAAGAAATAAAACATAGTTGAATGCACTGAGAAAACAATTCTGTTTACAGTAGCATCAAAAGAATAAAATATTTGGGAATAAATTTTATCAAAGAAGTAAAAGACTCATACAATGAAAACTACAAAGCATTGATAAAAAAATTAAGAGGACATAAATAAATGAAAAGACATCCTGAGTTCTGAGATTAGAAGACAATATTGGTAAAATTTCCATTCTGCCCAAAGCAATCTACAGATTCAGTACAATCTCTATCAAAATTCCAATGGCACATTTGATAGATAGAAAAACAGTCTTAAAATTTGGTATCATTAAGTACCCTGAGTAGGCAGCAAAGTCTTAAGAAAACAAAAAGCCAGACTAATCACACTTTCTGATTCAAAAATATATTACAAAGCTATAGAAATTAAAATAGTATGGAATTGAACTAAAACCAGACATATAGACCAGTGTGACAGAATACAGAGCCCAGAAATAAGCCTTTATACATATACAAGTGATCATCAACAAGATAAATGATGAGCAAAGGATCATCAAATAATGTTGGAAAAATCAAACATTAAAAACATTGGAAACATTGTATTGCAGTGGTGGTGAGTCTGTGGCACACATGCCTCAGCCAGCTATTTGTTATCATTGAAAGCTCTGAAGATTCACCATCACTGTTGTATATTACATGCAAAAATCAACTAAAATGGATTGAAGATTTAAATATCAAAACCAGAATGGCAAAACTCACTAAGGAAACATAGGAGGGATGCTTATACCATTGGTCTTGGCACTGGTTTCTTATATATGGTAGCAAAATCACTCATTACTAGAGTTAAAAATTTACCAATGAGATTACACAGAACTAATATTCTATGGCACAGTAGACTAACTGTAGCAAGCAACAATTAATTTATATTTCCAAATAGCTAGTAAAACAATTTTGAGCCAGGCATGGTGGCACACGCCTTTAATCCCCGCACTCGGGAGGCTGAGGTAGGAGGAGCGTTGTGAGTTCGAGGCCGGCTTGGGCTACAACGCGAGTGCAAGGCCGGCCTGAGCTACACAGTGTGACCCTGCCTCAAAAGCCAGGGCTGGGAGTTTGGCTCAGTGACTTAAGCACCTGTCTGACAGGTGTGAGGTTGTGAGTTCAATCCCCGGTGCCGCAAAAAAATTAATAAATAAATAAATAAATAAAATAAAAAAAAGAATTTTGAATGTTCTTCAACACAAAGAAATGATATTCTGAAGTTGTGGATATTCCAATTATCCCAAACTAATCATACCTTATCCGTTAACTATGACTGGTCAATTAAAGACATGTGAAGAAAGATCACAGGTCCTAATCTCCTATCTTACCTGCCCAAGAATGAACAAAGAGGAAAAAATTTGCTATTAATCAGTGACCTGATACTAATATCAGTTTACCCAGGCATCCATGAGCAAACTCCACCTCGATGTCCCAGACAGGAGTTGCTTCACCTTCATCTATGTGAAAGTCTCTACCCACTCAAGAGATGGGCGCTGTCAGTTCCCCTGGAAAGAAGTATCACAGCATCTGTACATCTCTCACTGAACAGTTCAATGCCTCCTGAGAGGAAGTGAATCATAATACCTGGCTGCCTGTGTACTGTTTGGGGTTAGCAAGTGAGGCCACCCATGAAATGTTGAATTGATTGCTAAACTCCATTTGTGTTTGCCTATAGATCTCTGTGAAAAGATGTTGAGGTCACTAAAATGTAGTTTGCTTATACTATTGCTATCAGGTGAACATGGTTATCATAGGAACAGTGTGTGTAACTTTTTTGTACCTGATTAAATTTCAAAAGCCCCTTTCTTCAAGCCTGGGAAAACATGATTTGAAATAGGACTTACTGAAAGTTGTCTATTAACCCTGCTAATGAGCAGATACAATTTTTGTCACTTGCAGACGACACTCAATATGGCTTTGGGCTCATATTTCAGAGAATATTTCCACATGAAGTTCATTCTAGCAGAAAAAATATCTCCTGACTACTGACCTGAAGTAGCTGGTCAGGATGTGCATACTTCACAACAGATACCAGATTGGCCTGAGCTCATCCTGGGGGTGCGGGTATCCATAAAAGCAAATTCTTTATGTGAGAGAATAATCTCATGTGATGTTCGACCAGCCCTAGACATGGCAAGGACATAGGTAGCTCCAAGCTGTTGCAAGTTCTTCTACAGAGTCCTCTACTGTCTCTGACTTACCCAGAAAGTGCTTCTGTTAGGCAGAAGACTAAATCTACCAGTAAGTTCCATGAAACAGTAAGCATACCATCAACAACATATTAAACCATTTGTGATCATGATGCCATTGACAGTGTTGCAGAATTTGCTAAGTCACTATATCAGGGAACCTATGACTAAATGAGAGTTTCAGAGGGATGAAAAATAAAGTAGGCAAGTATTTTAGGTCATCCATAGAAGTTCTTTGTCCTCAATCATTAAAATAAAGTATTATTAGTTGTAATATGATATCTACATATTACTAATTGAATGAATCCCTTCTGAAGGGGAGACATGATTTTTCTTAGGCTACAAATGAATTGAGGAAATGGATCGCAAAATATGGACACCTGGTTGGTGTACTATAGAACAGGTGCTTATTTATTTAAGCAACCAATATCTGTTTAATGCAGAAACCAAGAGGAGTGGTTTCTATTATAGAATACAATAACAAGAACTGCTCTTTACTTTGATAACCTTATGATATATGAAGAGTTTAAGACATCACAGAGGGCAATTTCTGAAATACTAAATGAGCCTCATCTGTTTTTCAAATACTTTAGGCCCTATTTTTAAGTTTATTTTTGAACACAGGAAGGAAGATCTTTATTCATTATGATATTTTAAACAGTGCATGAATTTCCTACCTTGGTCAAACTAATCTTCCTTTCATATAACCATTAGAAGTTTCTATGCCTAAAAGAGTAAAACATGAGTGAAACCACCACTAAGTTTGCAGGTGTGGCCACCATCCACAGATTTTTGGTAAAGAGTAAAATCTATAACTTTTGAAAACTTAATATTAAATCTTGATATTCTTAATTAACATATTCAATTCAACAAACATTTATTGAACACATATGGGCAAGGCCCTCCAGAGAATATGAAAACGGATAAGATCCATTCTCACCTTATTGCTGAATCTCAAGAACAAAAATATCCTTTAGCAGAAGGTAGGCTATAATAGTGCCTAAGAAGGTAACAACAAAGTGCTTTGGGAACATGGGGAAAGAAACGGTGTGGTCCCTGGGGGTGTCAGAGAAATGCTTATGAAGGAGTAGCAATTGAATAGAGGTTTGAAGCGTGGCTACATTTTTATTAGAGGGAGAGAAAGTATATTTCACAGGAGGAACATGCCATGAAAGAAAATCACAGAGCATGTAGTCAGGTTCCTGATTATCTGTGCTTGCAGAAATTCTGCGGGAGTATATTAAGGACTCTGATCTTTATAATGCGAGCACTGACCTTACTTAGTGGAGAAATAAGGAGACCAGAGCTACACCTTACAAACAGTGCTGGGCAGCGGTGTGCAAGACAATGGAAAGACCCTGAGGCAGAGATAAGACAAGGGGCTATTATGATGAAATAAGAGACAAAAGGAGACTAAACTAAAACCAACAGAAAAAGCAAGAAAAAAGTGCTATGAATCAGGTAGGGGCTCAGTGGCACAAGCGACTGTCTGCAAGTGCATAGTCCTGAGTTCGATTCCCAGTAACAAAACAAAACAAAACAAAAAATACAGATGGGAGTCAGGGTAGGGTCAGGTGTTGCATCATGCTTAATATGTGCAGTTCATAAATACTCACTGAGCAACTATTAAGCAACACTTATTTCACTGTTTTAAAATATGACACTGGATAGACACGTAGTCTTTGCTCCTAAGAGCTTGTAGTCTAGCACAGGACAAAGACAAATAACGATGTAACAATTACAGTACAAATATAGATAATACATATAAGTACTGCAAGAAAGAGTGTTCAGGGAGGGGGAAGAGCATGTGGAAAGTTCAGAGGTGAAACCGAGTAAGTGTGGTACATTGCAGTAAGTAGCCGTTCAGCTTGGCTGAAGAATGGACATACCACAGCAAGTGGCTGCTTTAAAAGATAGTACATCTCAGGAGCTAAATTGTATTTTTTAATATTAAGTAATTTAAATTTAAATGCTACACATATCTAGTGGCTACTTTACAAAGAGCAGTCTAGGTCATTGATTTTTTTTAAAAATTCATTTTAGTTCCAAATAGGTAACAGGCTTTTCTTTGAATTATGAAAGATAGACTCTAATTTTTCTCTCTTTACTGACTTTACTTGAAATAATTCTGACATGAAGCCTAAAAGATAAAAATAATAATAATAATTGATACTAAAAGAGATCAAACGATAAAAAGCAGCATAGGCATGAGGTTTGAATTTCTCCTACGTTTTAAACACAATGAGTGACGGGATTTGCACTTTGCTGAGTCATTGTTTTAGTGAAGTAGCCACCTTGCACAGCTGTAGGTCACTGTAGATCTGTCAATCATCGCAGAAATTTCATCTGGAAAATGGTGATCTACAGTAAGTACTGCCTTGGAATTTTCTGCATGCAGGTTTGCACCACTTTCTCTCTCTTCCCTGACTTACAATCTTGCCTTTGAAATATTTTTGTTGGTTGTAAATTTTGAAAAAATATCACACATATAAAGTCATGTGTAATACTTCACTTGTATAGTGTAAAGGATATTAATGAGAACAATACCTTTCCCAGCTCAAGAAATACAATGCTACTGAACCCTTTGGAATACCCTGTGTCCTTCCCTAATTGCGTTCTCGTTTTTCCTCCTCTGAATTGAACAATATTTTTATGTTAATCATTCCTTTGGTTGCTTTAAAATTTGATTTGTTATGTGCACCACTATAATCAAGGTATGTTACTAGTTTTACCTGTTACCAGATTCTGATAAATGTATGTGCAGTATTTCTGTGCATTTCTCCTTTTTGTATTTTATTAATGATTCACATAGTTTATTTCACTTTTAACTCTTGCATAGTATTCCCTTCTTTAGATACTCCTTAGTATATTTACTCAGGCTTCTATCCTTGTAGCTTTTGTTTTGCGTTGTTTTGTTATTATAAACCATGCTGCTCTGAAATACTGTCATATATGATCTCTCTCATAGCTGAACATCTAGCCATTAATAGCCAATTAGTTCCAGTCCTGTCTTTCAGGGATATTTGTATAAGGAATTAGTCCTGGAAAGAGGGAGATGAGAACTTGCTCATAAGCTAATTTTTTTTACATTTCCAAGTAATAAAAGGAGAGGCATTACCTTGTCATCTCAGAGTAATAAAGATAGAGATTGCTCCCTCATTTCTCTAGAGACATTTGCTTAGATTTCAGATTAATAGCTGATGTTATCTGAAAGAGCAGAAGGGTAGCTTTGCTAGGAGACCTTGTATAAAATCAGTCTTTTTAATCTCATGATTCTTCTCTATAATGTATGGCCACTGTTTGTAAAGGCCGAACACATTCACTAGAAGAAAGAGCCTCTTTAACAAATGGAGCTGGAAAAACTGGATTTCCACATGCTGAAGAATAAAACTAGACCCTTGTCTATCATCATGCACTAAACTAAAGTAAAAATGAATCAGAGATCTAAATATTAAAATGAAACACTAAACCTGTTGGAAGAGAGAATAGGTAGAACTCTTGAAGACATAGGTTAGGCAAAGATTTCATAAACAAAACCCCGATTGCACAGGAAATACTACAAAGAATCAGCAACTGGGACCTTATCCTATTAAACAACTTTTGCACAGCAAAAGAAATCACAAATGGAGCAAAAGACAACCCACGGAGTGGAGAAAAGTTTTAGACAGTTTTCCCTCAGACAAAGCACTAATATCTAGAATATATAAAGAATTTTAAAAAATTAGAATCCTAAATTTAAAGAACCAACCCAAAATTAGGCATCTGAGATGAATGCATACTTCTCAGATAAAGAAATACAAACAGCAAATAAGCATACTTTTTTAAAATGCAAAGGTAACACATGGCCCTCATTATTTGTGGAATACGGAGCTACAATATTACTCTGACTAAAGCTTCTGCTGCAAATAATAAAGCATAACATGTTTCTTACTCTGACATTTGAGTCTTCTGGCCAGTAACTATAAAATATGACAGAGTAACGTGTTATCCTGCAAGCAGGGTGCAAGCTGAGAACCTTTCACAGTTCCTGGCATCACGGTTTAACATCAATGTTTCTTTGCATGTCTCTTGGAACACTTGTTCAAGGACTTTTTCAGGACATGTTTGGAGGCAGAACTCCTAGGTTACACCTTTCTAGATAGCACTAAACTGTGTTTGAAAAGTGGTAAAGTCAATGTACACTCCATTCAATAATGTTAAAGAAGCTGGGCGTGGTGGTGCATGCCTTTAATTCTAGCACTTGGGAGGCTGAGGTAGGAGGAGCGTTGTGAGTTCAAGGCTAGCTTGAGCTACAATGCCAGCGCAAGGCCAGCCTGAGCTACATAGTGCGACCCTGCCTCAAAAAACCAGGGCTGGGAGTTTGGCTCAATGACTTAAGCACCTGCCCTGGCAGGTGTGAGGTTGTGAGTTTGATCCCCGGTGCCAGGAAAAAAAAAATGTTAAAGAGGTTCTGGTTCTATTTATTCATCAATATTAGGCATTTCTAGTTTATTAAATTGTTCTCAGCCATATGTGTATGAAATGGTATTTTATTATGGTTTTTATGTGCAATTCTCTGATCTAATGCAACTCCATGGATTTTTTCATATGTACTGAACCTATTATAGCTTCCTCTTTCAAGAAAGGCCATTTGGTGGCTTTTTCCTATAGTTCTACTAGGTTGATAATCTTTGTCTAGTTAATTTCTACATGTTGTTTGTATCTAATGGAGCCTGGCCATTTCTTAGTCATTTCGGTTGCAAATATCTTCCCTTCATTTTCTTTATCATATCTTTTAATAACCAGACATTTTATTTTAATGCAATAAACAACGTTTTTCTTTCCTTTGTGTTTCAGTGTCTTATTTAGGAATTGTTCCCTACTCCACAGATTATAAAAATATGTTTATATTGTCATTTGAAATTTAAAGTTTTATGTTTAACATTTAAATTGTTGTCACCTAGAATTGATTTCTATATATGCCGTGGTTTTAAGAACCCACTTTAGTTTTTCTCCATATATAACAACTTATATCCCTTGGGCTGTTGATCGTCTTCCACACTGCCCTGCAATGCCAGTTTGTCATGTATCAGACTTTGGCATACAGATAGGCTGATTCCTGGGCTGTGAAGCTCCACTGGTCTATTTGGCACCTCTGCCCCCCATGCTAATTATTATTCATTGCTATAGTTACACGATGATCATAGTATTACATAAGTCTGTTCACAGGTATGGAAGATTTGAATCCCTCATTTTTCAGATATCTTGCTTTTCCAAGTATGTTTTACGAGAAGAATCAGCTTGTCAAATTACATGAAGGAAAGCAACTGTCTTAATTAGATTTTAACTAGAAATGTATCTAGTCATACATCAATTTGGAAAGAATTGCCATAGTCGCAATATTGAGGATTTCAAGCCATGAGCATGCTCTGTTTCTCTCTCATTTATATTTTACCAAACCAACATTTTATACATCATTTGCTAGATTTACTCCCGGGTATTTATTTTTTATCTTGCTGTTATTATTGTAAATGGCATTTGCTTTTTAAAATGCATTTTCTAATTGTTTGGTGCTGAAGTGTAGAAATATATTGAATTTTGACATACTGTTAAACTTTTACTAATTCAACTAACTTACCAATAATTACAGATTTTGGTGAAAACATAATATCATTGACTAACAATGGTATTATCCCCTGTTTTTTCAGTCCTTAAGACTTTAATTTATTCTTCTTGTCTTAGATCACTAACTAATGCCATTTAGAAAATGCTGCATGAATGTACTGGTAGCAGGCATCCTTGCTTTTATTTTTCAGTTTCAAAGAAAACATTTTAAGAAAATTCTCCACTGAGCATGATACCACTGTAGGCACTTTAAGAAATTCTGAATATTTTCCTTGACTCTAGTTTGCTAAGAGGCTCATAAGAATTTTGAATTATATGAAGTGATGTCCCTTGTTTAGTGAGATAATCATGTAACAAATTAATAAAATGAATGAACTTTTTCTTGAAACAGATTTAGATCTCTATACAAAACTTACACTTTACATATTAGACAATTTAAATTGGTAGAATTTGGTCTGGAGCTTTTGTATATTTCCTGTGAATGAAAGTGACCTGTGATTTCTTTTTTCTCATGCTGCCCTTCTTTCATTTTGACACACATTCTAGGTTCATTTAATTCCTTCACCAGATCTTTCTGAGTGATTTGATACATTAACTATTGTTCTAGGGCTTTGGAGAAACCACATACAAAACAGTCAACATCCCTGTCCTTGTAGAATTTAGCTTTCAGCATGGTGTCTTGGTTACTTTTCACCTCCTTGCTGAAACGAAACACCTGACACCCAAAATTAGGGAAGGAAAGGTTTATTTAGCTTATAGCTTTTGGAGGTTTCAGTCCATAACCAGCTGGTTCTAAGGCATGACACAGAGCCAACGCTTCAAGGCAGCAGCCAGAGCAAAAAGAGGGACAAGAGCAAGTCTCTTTTTCTCCCTTGTATTGTACACAGGCCACCCTCTCCCTCCAGGGTGGGTGTAGCTTCACAAATCTCCTTGCCTTCCTTTGCACAGGATGAGGATATTTACAAAGTAAGAACCCTGGCTCCCTGCTGAGTTTCTCAGTTAAACTTCTAAACTTCTCAAGTTGATACAATGTATCAACCATAACACATGGTAAATAAATGTAAAGAATAGTTAAACTATATATTAAAAGGAGATATGTTATGGGGAATAAACACAAGAGCATGGGAAACAAAGAACTAGGGATTCAAGTGGGGGTCAAGTTGTATTTTCATAGAAAGAGATTAGGTTAGTTGTGATTGAGAAGATGACATTTGAAGGAAGCATTTTGTGGCTATCTGGGACAAGAGCATTCCAGAGGAAAGGAAAAGTTGCTGCAAATCTGCTAAGGGAGGAATGTCTGCAGTGTGCTCCCAAAAACACCAGAGACAGCAAGATGGCTACAGGGATAAAGTGAGAAAAAGTCACGAGATACGAGGTCAGAGAGGCATACAGTCGAACTCCATGGATCTTATGGACCACTTCCTCAGAATTTGACCTTTCACTGAAGGAAACTTGAGATATAAGTAGAGAAAACATGCATATCTTTTATTTTGATAGGCTCATTCTATCTACTTACTGTGTTGAGAATGAACTACAGGGAGGAAAAGGTAGAAGTGGAGGCCTATTTCAACGTTATTGCAATAATCCAAGCAAGAGAACAGGTACAGTAGCAGAATGGTTTGGAAGATAGTTTTATTTTCAAAAACACAGATCCAACCCCATTTCCTGCCATCCTGCAAGCAGAATGCGAGAGAAAGAAAAGAGTGAAGGATGACTACAAAGTTTTGGTCTGAGTCACTGAGGTAGAGAAGGCTAGGTGGAGCTGGTTTGGAGGGAAGTGGGGAGAAATCAGGAATTCAGTCATGGATGTTAAGTTTGAAGTGCCCCTCAGTCAAAATGGAGAAGGCTAGGGTGAGCTGGGTATGCGTGGCTGAAATTCAGGCCTAAGGGAGAGGTAGATATGTGAGTGAATATGCATCAAGGAGAAAGTGCAGAGAACTATGAGCTGTTGTGTGCTCAGGATACTGAGGAGTGATTCAACAAAATAAATTTTTTCCCTTGAATTTTTTGAAGCATACATAGTTTATGAATTCAGGCTCTAACCCCTCTGAATATGAGCTAATGGTAAGGAATTTTTCAGAAACTATTCATGTTCTCCTTCTTTAACCAGATCCCTGTCCTAATAGCGCATGGACCAAATCTTCAGTCCCATCTCCCACCACCCAGAGACTTCTCATTTGATTTTTCTGCATGGCTTTCGTAATCCCTTAAAAAGCAAGGTATAGGCCATTGGTCACAGACACTTAGCCAGGGCAAACTTAATAATCTGGATTTGTGTATTTTTTTCATTGTTGTCTTAAAAACCACTTCACTTTCCAACAACATTACAGTGCATTAAAATTACATTTTAAAGCCAGACACAGAAAGATGAATAACATACTATGTCACTCATATGTGGAGTCTAAAAATAGTGATTGCACACAAGTTGAGAATGAAATGGTTGTTACCAGACACTGGAAAAGGGAGGGATAAGGAAAATTTGATCAGTGGGCTTTACATTATAGTTAGGAACAGGAAATTCTGCTGTGCTATTGCACACAGAGTGAATATAGATAATTATAATGTAATAATACATTTCAAAAGAGTAGAAGAAAGACTTTTGAAAGTCTTCACCACAAAGAAATGATAGATGTTTGAGGAAGATAGGTTTAACCTGATTTAAATATTCTACCATATATGCATGTATCAAAATACAACATTATCCCATTAAGTTTTACAACTTTAATGTATTAACTGAAAAGAAACTTAATAAGTAAATAAATTATACTTCAGCTATAATTTATATTTAATAATCCTAGATAGGTTTTTATACATTTTTAAATGGCTACATTACCCTGGTAAGATTTTCTGTTAGATTGGCTGCAGGATATGAGAAATTCAAGCATTGAGGACAACTATGAGGTTCTGGATTGACAAATTAGTAGAGTAGCCATTTATAGGCATGGTGAACATTTACAGGCATGGCGAACGTAAATAATTCTACTTGTAGGATTGAGTACAAAATCAAAGGTCCAAGCAGTACATTTCAGAGAAGATTTCAAAACTTTCTAATGCAAACATTAGTTGCAAATGAGTTGCCTATTTCAAAGTAATCATCCTGGAAAATCTCTCATTTATTTAAAAAATGCTGGCATTTAAAAATATTTGAGAACTCTTTTTCACAGAATGCTATCAAAGTCTGTAGAATGTTTTTCTACAATCCTCTACAGCAGTAAATCTATAGTCTGTGAGGATGAATTTGATCTTTTTTGAAACATTCAAAAATTATGTAGTAACATGTCTGTGTAAAATAGTGGTTCATCAAAATAGAGAATTATTGTTTTGGATCTAACATGAGCATGGTCATAATTTAATAACCAGCTTTCTTTAGAAATGACTACCCTGACTTGTGCATGGTTGAACACATGTGATCAATGCGTCTTTATTGATCATGACCCTCCTTACAGCATGATCAGTGACCCCAGCCAGAGGGAGACAAAATCACACACCATCAATCTGAATGAGTAATAGTAAGGAGGGAAAAGGATTCCTTACATTTTCTAATACATCTTGCCCCTTTGTTTATCCACAAGAGCTCAGTCTAACTCTACTGAGGATAGTGCCTGTCAGCGGTGCTGACTTTGAATGACAAACTCTTCGCATAACCTTCAGGCACAGCCTCAGTCTGAGCCTATTAGGGCATCCCAGGGATCCCCTGGCAGCAATGAATGTCTCATCTTCATACTTCACAGGGTAACAGTGTGGCTCTCAGACCTAAGAAAACAACACACAAGTATATTACATTTTAAATGTTACTTATTCCTTCCCTGACTAGCTTCTCTTTAAGGAAAAAAAAAAGTCAGGTATTCTTTTCGTCTTCTATTTTTTCATACATTTATGTCCCTTTTGTTTTCTTTTAGGTTCTAACCTCTAGGTAATTGCACTGTAAATAATATTAAATTATTCTCAAACCCATTCTAACAAAATTTTCATGAATTTCTGCATCTGTAATAAATATATTAGTCTTTTAAATTTTTTTTATTTTAAAGAGCATTAAAAAAACATTAAAAATACAGAATTTCAAAACAAGATGACACAAAATTAGCAATGGTTATTATATTGCATATTGCTATCTTCAAAATAGCTGCTCATTTTACCACATATAGGCATGCAAAATTGATAAAACAGTGAGAGCACTAACTGTTCCTTTCAATGAATAGAATTAGTAGTACAATTATCTTAGCTAGCTTGTGTATGTATATACATATTTTTTCCCTTTCTTCTTTCCTCCTTTTCCTCAATCCAGTTGTCCTTGCCTTTTGAGCAGTTTCTTTCCCTTTCACAATATCTACTGTACATTTTGGATCTTATTTGCTCTTTCAGTTACTTACATCAAGGAGACAATATGATATTTATACGTGGGTGCACATATATGGCTGTGGTATGATGTTTTCAATTCTTCTAGGAAGATACCCAGTAGGTGAATAACTGGGCTGATGGAACCTCTAATCCTATTTTTTAAAGAAATCTCCACACTGATTTCCACAGTGGTTGCACCAGTCTACACTCCCACCAACAGTGGACGGTTCCTTTTTCCCCACAGCCCTGCCAGCACTTGTTATTGGTTATTTTCTTGATGACAACAATTCTTTCTGGGGTGAGATGGAATCTCAGTGTTATTTTAATTTGCATCTCTTGAATAACCAGTGATATTGAACATTTTTTTCATGTATCTATTTGCCATTTGTATTTCTTCATCTGAAAAGTGCATGTTCATCTCAGATGTCCATTTATGGACTGGATCTTTGAATCTGGGGGGCGGGGCTGATTTTTTTTTCAATTCTTTATCTGTTCTATACAAAAGTCCTTTGTCTGAGGGACAGTTGGATAAACCCATTTCTGGGTTTTCTTTTCACTCTATTGGTGATTTGTTTTGATGCGCAAAAATTTTTTAGTCAGATGAGGTCCCAGTTGTTGCTTCATTGAAGTATTTCCTGTGCAGTTTGGTTTGTTTATGAACTCTCTGCCTTCCCCTATGTCTTCAAGATTTCTACCTCCTTTGTCTTCTAGTAGATTTAGTGCTTTTGTTTTAATATTTAGATCTTTGATCCATTTTGACTTTAGCTTAGTGCATGGTGATAGACATGGGTCTGATTTTAGTCTCCAGCATGTGGAAAGTCAGTTTTTCCAGCACCATTTATTAAAGAGGCTGTCTTTCAGTGAAAATGTTTGGCTTCTTTGTTGAAGAGAAGGTGATTTAATATGATTGGAGCTGCATCTGCATCTTCTATTCTTTAACCAAGTTATGTTTTTGTGTTTTCCACGAAAAGTCATAGTGATTCTGAGATGGATTATGAAATACAAAAATAGACCCAAGTGATAATAATTATGCTTTAAATGTAATTTTTAAAGAAATGATCATTTTGAGATAAAATACTCTCTATATTAACAGGGATAATTCTTACAATGCTTTTTTAATTTTAGGATTTCTGCTATATAAATTAGAAAACTTAAATCTATAGTAAAACTACTTCTAGTTTTTTGAAAAACCAGCACAGTGTTCTCCATAATGGTTGTACTAATTTATATTCCCATCTGCAGTACTTAAGGGTTGCCTTTTCTCCACATCCCTGCCAGTATTTCTTTTTTAGCTTTTTGGAAATAATCATTTTAACTGGAGTAAGATGCTATCTCATGGATTTGGTTTCATAGGGCAAAGCTTTACAACATTTAATTTGCAAATGCTTCTTTTAGATGTGATATCAAAGATATACTCAACAAAAGAAAAAACTAGAAAAAATAGCCTTGATTAAAATTTTTAAATGTGTGTATCCAAGAAAATATCAAAAGAGTTAAAAAGCAACCTACAAAATAGGACAAAATTTTGCAAATAATCTATCTCATAAGGGATTAAAATCCAGACAACATAGAGATCTTCTAAAACTCAACAATGACAATCTCATTAAAAAATGGGAAAATCACTGGAGCAGACATTTCTCCAAATAAAATATACTAATGGTCTGTCAATAAACACATGAAAAGATGCTAAACCTCACTAATCATTAAGAAAATGCATTTTAAAACTACAATGATATCCCACCTCATACTCATCAGTATGGATGCTATTTTTAAAAAGTAAGTATTGGTGAAGTTGTGAAGAAATAGGAATTTGTGTTCACTGTAGACAGAAGCATAAAATGATATAGTCACTGAGAAAAACAGTATGATGGTTCCTCAAAAAACTTAAAACTAGAGTTATTATATGATTCATAAACTCTGCCACTGATGCATACCTAAAAGAATTACAAGAAGGTCTCAGGGAGATATTTGTTAGTACATGTTCATACAATCGTGCAACAACTAAAGCAGGTCTCTATTGACTGATAGTGATAAGCAAAATGTAGAATACATACATACAATGGAACATTTTTCAGCCTTGCAAGTTCAAACTAGAGTACATTTTGCTATGCGAAATCAACTAGTCACAAAAAACAAAAATAGTATAAGATTTTACTTATATGAAATACTTCAAGTAACCAAAATTTTAGAGACAAAGAGTAGAATCATAGTTGCCAGGGGCTATAGAGAGAAAGGAATGAAAAAATCACTTTAATTGATACAGAATTTCAGTTCTACAACAGAAAAAGAGTTCTAGTGATGAATAGTAATTATGTAATATTCCACTATGAGTATATTTAATACCACTAAACTATACAATTAAAAATAGCTATGGTGGTTAATTTTATATGTGCTTTCCTACAATGAATTTTGGAGGAAAAAAGAAATTCCTACAATGAATTTTGGAGGAAAAAACAAAATAGTGAAAAGGACAGTAAAAAATGCAAATAAGTGACCTTTGGCTATTATATCTTTAAAGACTAAATCAAAATAAGGTAAAATAGTTACTATTTTCAGACAGTTAAAACATTGTTATATTTAAGAATACCAAAAATATTGCCAGTTTCAGTAATCCATTAGTGAGAAAGAAATTCAGTGAAACATCAATATTAACATTAATAGAGCAATAAATCAGGGCCACAATTAAACTTATAACTTCTCAAAATAGATGGTCATTGTTAATTTAGATATAATCTGTCAAGAAAGTCACTTTTAGCATTTCTTAGGCATTTTATTTCTCCATAATCATTTTAAGAGTTACTTAAAATAATTAAATAAAATAAGTAATCTTTCATAACCTATGCTATGTTATGCCCAAAGTCGGTGTTTCAGTATTATTATATAAAATGATAAAAGTAACATAAAACATTGTGTAAAATGATAAAAGCTATTGAAAATAGACTTTTAGAAATAATGAATGAAAACAAAGTATTTCTAAAAAACCTAAAGATGGCCTAAGCGCCTGCCTGGCAGGTGCAAGGTTGTGAGTTCAATCCCTGGTACAAAATAAATAAATAAATAAATAAATGAAAAACCTAAAGAGAGAATAAAAATGAAAGAAACAATGAACCATGTTTATAGTAAAGATTATCAAACTGATCTTGCAAGAAAATGCCTAAAAACATTGATAAATATAACCAATATTTAAAGAACATGAAATGATTTTGATCAACAACATTTGTTTTAAAGCCTGGGACATTTCTAATGAAGATGCCTTTAAAATGCCATACTTATAGGAGCTTAAGATAAATGATCAGGTGAATTTCCAGATGAATTCCAAAGAAATCAAGTTCTAGATACATTAGTGTTATGACATAGTCCCTTCCTATTGACTTGGCGTCTAGGTCATTACTGTCCAAAACACAGCAAGCAATCCCCAGAAGACAAACAAACAAACAGAAATTTTTGCTTAATGATGCATTTAAACTTCAGGTACTTACCGATACATGCAAGAAAAAAAAAAAAAAACAGACAGAGAGTAAGTACCCTAAAGAATCGTTAACAAGATTGAAGATTCATTGATGACCTACTCTCAGTGCCCCTAAAGCCAACCATTCTATGCTGTAAGTACTACCAGGACCAAGGCTCACACCTCACAGATTACACACACACACACACATATATTTTTTTTCTCTCCTTGCTACCGAAACTCATAACAGAAAGATTTCAGTTGTGAGATGACAAGAGAAATGGAAAAAAATCCACTCAAAAATCATTCTCGTAGAGCTATAAGATATTCAGATACAGTCATAATAACCTGGTACTAAATTGTACTGTGTTTCTTCCACCAAATCTGAACTTCTTAAAGGTCCTAGCTATGTCTTAATCACACAGGTCTTTAGAGCTTGGTGCAGAACCAGACATTTTCAACAAATGCTTGTTGAGTGAAAAGAGAAATGAATGAATAACATAACCAATCATTCTTACTCCAGAGTGGTAATAGGTCTTGAGGTGACCTGATGACATCCAGTTAATTATTGGTTAGAAAGAATAATAAATCTACCATTTCTTCATAGGTTTCCTATGCATGATTTCCCAGAGCAGAAGGTCAGTCTTGAAAATCCAAAAGCATTCTGAAACATTTAAGAGTGATTGCTCTGACTTGTAGGATAGGACAAATTCTGGGATGTGAGGCTAAAAACTTGGACATGGTATAAGAATCAATAAGATAAGGGCCTTTGAGATAAGGAGGCATCTGGAAAATAGATCTTCTTTCATATCTGGTAAAATGTGCTTCTTGCTATCCTTTTTGGAACCACCCACCTAATTTGTGTTGGGCCTTTGAGACAAATTAATGATGGATCCAAAGAAATGATTCATTACACCTTCTAACCAAGAATTCTGATTAGAATGTGACTGATTCCCTTCTCTTAAAAGAAAAGACAGTACACACAAATTGAACCTTTAGTGGCCAAAAAAAAAAAGCAAAATTCATGACTCTACGTGTTCATCTCAGAAAGATTTTTTGCATGCTATGATTAGATGTCTTCAAATATGTCATCTTTGAAGATCAGACAGACTAAAAATAAGTATTCAAGAGAGGCTACAGGGTCATTCTAAGGGACCTTGAATAGGGGATCTATTTGTTACTCAGAGATTCTATAGAGAAGATACATAATTCATTAAACAAAGTAATTTGCAAATCATATTAGCTTAAGTCTGTAGAATTTTAGGAATATGTGCAGAAGTATTTCCAACCCAATAAAGTGTGAGTTTACTTTCATTTTAGCAGTAGTTGAAATACACATAAAAATGCATACTGTTTAGAGTATACAACTACCTACACAATTCATGCAGCTTGAACAGTGAAAATATTCCAGCACATGAATATAGTTTTGGAAAAGTATTTGTCAGTTTTTAATTTTAAAGTCTATTGTGCTATACTGTCCATTGAATCCTCATAGCTCTTTTTAGTTGAGAAGCAGAATAAACCAAAATTCTCAAAAAATAAAGCAAAAACAATTTGTATTTTTAGTTTTATCCTGTACCCGAACACTTTTGTAGGGCAAACCTTTGTTATTTACCCGAATTGAAATTTGCATGACTTCATCATTTTCTTCATGACCAATAGGAAACAGAAGCTTGGAGAATATATGGTCTCTGGGATTTATTGTCTGCTTAAAGACTGTACTTCCGATTCTATCCAAATAGAAAAGTTTAGAACAGCAGCCTTAAGATTATGACTCAGGCACTCACATAAGGATTCTCCTAATGGTACAAAGAAAGGAAAAAAATTTTAGATTGGGAATTAAGCAGGTAGCTGGTTATTTATTACTGTTGAGTTAAAAAAAAATGTAAACCATGTGAAAGTGTGAATCAAAGCTTTGTCAGTGTATCTCGCCTTTCCTCATCCACTTTCATTTTTCCTGTAACAGAATTCTAGGTTTAGAAGATTTTGCAATCAGTATCGAAAGATGTAGGAAGAGAAGTGAAGGCTGCAAGGCGATTCAATTCTCCCAAGGAGTGTTATTGAAAAAAGAAACTGATAAATAGGCATTTTAAATAGGCATATGGAACCATGGAATGGGTCTCTTCTTTAAAAAAGAGATGAAAGAGATTTTCATGATGATGTATTTGACTAGGCAATAGAAAGATATGATCCAGAATACAAGTAGACATGTTGGCTTTAGATAAGAGCACAGACAGTTCACCCACGGAAATAGGAGGTGCAGCAGGGTAGGCGCTTGGGGAATCTCTGGGAATTGTTTCCAGTTAGTGAAATGGGAAGCAAAAACATCTGAAAAAGTGAGAATTGCTAACAGGATGTCAAAGGTTTAAAAACAAATCAAATCATCAGCAGAGAGAAGAGGGAGGAACAAAAGAGAGGGTCATGATCAGGGATACATGGCTTTTGCACACAACTTTTGAGGTCAGTGGTCCAGTTAGCATGGTTGAGTATTTTTCTCCACCCTGTTTCAGCTATAGAGATATAGGCCTACAACACACCCAGTTTAGGTTTCACTGGGTTGGGGTTTTACTAGCAATGGCAGTAGCATTGAGAAAGGTTCTCAAAATCTGCCACTGTCTGCTGTGTAGTTTGTAAAAAATTCCTACCAATCCCTAGAAAATGGTAAATATTAAGCTTATCTTCATATTCTGTTGTCATTCTTTCACCATTTTATATGCCTGCTCCAATAATACAAATTTGGAAGATGTGCTTTTTATTCACAACAGTTACGTTCTCTGTAGTTCCTGAGAACATTGTGTCAGCCCTTTTCCTAGGAGAAATATTGATTATATTCTTGTGAACCTCTAGTTAAGATGCTTTTATCAGCTAATCAAGACATAACCTTGGGTAACATGTATTTCTGTTTAAAGACACCTTGCTTAGTCTATATTTTGATTGTCAACTCAAGCAACCAGGATATAACTGTCTGACACATACTTTTTCTTTAGAGTACATCACAGCCTTCTGACACTTACGAACATTAGACAGCACTTTAGTACTATTCTTATGTGTAACCTTAAGTATTAAACTTACAACAAAAGCAGAGGAATGGGAAAAGCATGACACTAAGACTGTGAAACAGATGCTTATTTGCAGACAATGAGAAATGAGAGGGCAGAGCATTGCCTGTTCAATCTCAGTTGGCAATGCTGCTCAGTGGCTGACACAGATCTTGATTCTATGCAATATCGACGAATGACTGGGGAACCCATCTATAGACATTCACACACTCACTAAAATTTATGTGTAACCCTAAAATCAATAGTTTTCATTGCTGATTTGGGGATTAGAAGTAAAGTATACAACTGTAATGAAGCAATAACTTCACAAATAGGGAACCAACAAAATAATGGCGATGGACAGTATATTGGAGAAAGCCTCTAGTAATGGGTTGGTCCCCTTCAAGATGATTTTTGTGAGAAAACTAGACTTACAAACAAAGTACCTTACACTACTGACCCCCAGGGCCACTTATAGGTATGAGTGATATGAACACTTCTAGTATCACACTGATAAAAACAAAGGAGGAGGAATCCTAGCTATTCATACAGTGGGCAAAAAGAAAGGTAAAGAAAAATAAAAGCACTGATGGGCTATACTTTCTAATCTGCATGCTGCCAAGCTAAAATATTCTCAGTACCATCTCCTTTGGATGGAGCATGCTTGGAGACAGACACAGTTTTCTGTTTGCAAGCATAAAGACTTGGCTACTGTCGGGCCCTCTATTCTTTTTTTTTTTTTTTAAGAGGAAAAAAGATACAGAAAAGAAGAACAAAAAGTGAAAGGGACAAACAAACAACAACAAACCCAAAACAATAACAGTATATATTTACAAAACGAGATGATATGAATTTGACAATGGCTGCAATATTGCATATTGTTTCCTTCAAAAGAGTTGCTTAGATTACCAGATACAGACATGCAAAATCGATCTAATCATATGAGCATTAACTTTTCTTTTCCAAGAACAGTTACAATTAATAGTATAGTCACTTTAGCTGTCTTATGTGTATACATACATATATATATATATATATATACACATATTCAAATTTATATCTTTTTCCTTTTCCCTTCTTTCTTCACTCCTTTCCCCTCTCCCAGTTACTTTGCTTCTTCGAGCAGTATTTATTGTAAATTTCAGATTATGTTAGGCCCTCTTTATTTACTCATCCTTGCTCCTGTTTACTTGTTAGGCTCTAACTGCATAACTGCACGTCTCTTACAGAAGCTCACCCACACATTTGAACCAATTCATGTGCATCAGTAGTAGGCAGTGGGGACATTTTTCTTAACTGTTCCTCATTATGATAATACTTATAAAAGTTGATGTCTAATGAGGGGTCATTTTTTTGCCAAGTACTGTTAAGCACTGTTATAGATAATCATAATAGAACATGAAATATTATGTTCACGCTTCAGATTGCATTGAGATAATTTGTTCAAGGCCACAGAGCTATTTACTGGTTTTGCCAGGATAAGGACTCAGATGCACATATGCCAGCAGATATAGAACTTGTTACTTCAGAATAGAGTGTATCAGAAAGGATAGGCTGGGTTATGCAGCAGTAACATGCGATCCCCAAATCTCAGTGACTTAACAGCACAGATTTACTTCTCGTATATGCTACCCATCATTCTGGATCAGCTGTGGGCCTGTTATCCTGCCTTCATTCTAGAGGCCAGGTTGATAGAAGAGCTACCTTCTGGAATATTACCAGTCACCAGAAGACAGTAGTGTGATGATAATCCTTTCCCTGGATACCAGCCCTACATCATAAGCCTTTCACCTGGAACTGACATTACCACTTCTGTTCACATATTATTGGCTAAAAGAAGTCATACAACCAAACCTAAGTCCAAGGAACAAGGGAAATGCAGTTCTTCCAAATGAGTGGAAGTTTGTGAGGAGTAGCACTCAAAATACCAAACAGGAGCCCTCTTTCTACTGACTTAGCCTAAAGAGTGCAAGGTTTTTCAGAGGAGCAAGGATTCACATTTCTGGCTCAAATTTTTGTCCTTAGAAGTTACACTCTGTTTAGTTAGGGACCAGAACACTTTATGTTAAAATACCACTCACCACAATATGATTTTACAATAGTGAATATGTTCCCTATTAAAAAGGTTGCATAATATTCCGTAGCACTGTTATGCTATTGTTCCTCAAGTAACCCCTAATCCTTAGACCATGTGAATGTTGGTGCTAGCCTTTCACAGTGTTAACATGAAGTTGTCACACATATTTTCTATTTTGGTCAACTCATTTTTTTTCCTATTGGCTGAATATTTCAACATCTCATTTATAGGAGTTTTTTTCGGTTATAAATGTTGCAAAACATTTTATGGTCTCTTTCCCATGTAAGCATAAGTATGATTTTGAGAACTTTATGCTTTGTGTGTGAATACCCCATTTCCATTCCTGTGTATCATCTCAATACAACAAATGAGATCTGATTATGAACTTTGAGGTGTTAACACCCCACAGCTGTCCTTATTTTCTAGTATTTTGTTAAATTGACTCTTTGCAAGTTCTGATATGTATCTTTATAAACAGTGAAGAATAATGAGTGAAATACACGAAAATAGAAAAACAAGATTTAGTATTATTAAAGAGAAAAGAACACCAGATTAGGAAGACAGATAGAGAAAACAGATATTACTAAACCATGCAGACAGACATAGATACAGATCATATTACATTTCCATAGGTCATTTCTCTAGCTTTTTTTTCTCATTCTATAGTCTCCAGCATTCAAATACACTTACTTTTTAGCACCAACAAACAACTTCAAATGTTCATATTAACTCACGCTGAATGAACTCCAAGTATAAACTTAACATTTCATACTTTAGTGAAAACCCAAGTTTATTATCCTCTGGCAATGCAAAAAATTTTAAGCTAAAATTCCCTTATTGCCAATAATATATGCACAGAGCACTAAGACATTGTAAGGTTTAAAAGAGAATTGAGGCTTTAAGCTTTTTTCTTTAGGCACATGAATTTTTTACATGTGCAGTTATTTTTATAAGAAAAATAGTGGTTGACTAGTATATGTAAACGAACTTAGAAAACACTGCAAAAAATTGAAACTTTAATATTCTTTACTATGGTATATGATGCTAAGGAATTTCTAAAAGTAAATACAAATCACTTTATAGTGTCATGGTGTTTCAGAATAATGTCAGAACACTATTTTCTATGTTACTTTAATTGATATCATTAAAGCATGTCAAAGTTAAATAAAATCTTGATTTTTCTAATAATTTATATGACATTTGAAATGCACTATTTAGCATTCTTTTATTCTCTATTTTTTGGTCTAGAAAACTAAACATTGAATTAACTCAGAAGTTATACTAAAAAATTACATTGCAGAATATTGCTTAAAAGTAAATTTGATCTAAAACAGAAAGGAAAAATTTTCATATAACATTAAGGAATGGACTAAAATTATTTACAAATCATGGACATCAACATGTACTATATAAATATTATCACCAAAGGAAATTATTAGAATTTATCTCTTGATAGAAAAAATATCTCCTGATAGGAAAAGTGAAAACTAATTGCATTTCCATTGCAAGATTCAGAAGAGAAACATTTTTTAGCAATCTTAAATGTTACTCAGTCGAAAACTTTTTGAGCCATCCTACAAAAAAGAAAGATATATTTTTTAAAAAGTAATAAGAGTGTTTCCTTTAAAATAAGTCATTTCCTGACTGTTTCATTACTTGATTCAACTTCTCCTGACCTTATGCTGATTATGCGGTAAAGTTTTATGAGACAGTATAAAAGTGTAGCTGCTATCTTGGTGGGCTAAAAAAAATCAATAGCAAGTTGCCCATTTAAACTACTCTATTTAAAATAGTAGCAAAAAATTATGGCTAAAGATATCAAAGGATAAAAATCATAAATATTTTTAAATCCCTGATTAATGGACATTTTGCAATATTTTGAGATATTTCAAAATGGGTAGTATATTTTTCTCCAGGTGAAAGTCATGCTTTAATGTTAAAATGACTGCAAGTCTCAGTTCCGAAGTAAGTTACAGTTGTATTAGGCTGAAGCATCTTGAGGGATCATTTCTTCATGGCATGCCGCCTATATTAGTCAGCTTTCTAGTAGCTGGGAAACAATACCTGACACCCACAACTTAAAAAAAGAGAAATGGGTTTGATTTGGCTCAGACTTCAGGTGATTCAGTCCATGGTATGCTGGCTCCAAGGCAGAAATACCATAGCAGAAGGGCGTGGCAGATGAAAACTGCTCATATCAGGGCAGCCAGAGAGCACAGTGAGAGTAGAAATACACACTTTCAAGTCACCCCCATAGTGACCAGGCCCCTTCAACCAGGCCCCACCTCCTAGCAGCATATTCAGCCATGCACTCATTGAGGAATTCATCCACGGATGAGTAAAGCACCAGCATGGTCCATTCACCTTTCAAAAGCCCAACCTCTGAACACATGAGACTTTTGGAGAACACTTTAGATCTAACCCATAACACTTCCCCTGAAGAAAGTGTGTGTGTGTGCATTGTTTCTTTTAATAGATGTCCACTTACTGTGTGGCTTAGCTTGGCAGATCTTATGGAGGCCTGTAGGATCAGAACGGACCAGGTGTGATAGAAATGTAATAAAATCTTACATACAAAGAAGCTCTAGGAAATTCAGTCTTTAGAATACAACAACTATTAGAATAGACCAATTAGAAAGCAAGAAATATATTTGAATACATCAAAAAGATAACATAAAAACCAAACTTATGAGCTCTATATTCACTGAAAAAGTCTTCAAGCCTTTACTCTCATCATTGTACTTTAGACACAGCTTCACTCTTTTATTTATCTACTTTCCCAATCTACAGCAAATTAGGTACAATAAGCTAGAAATTGAAGATATGGAAGGCCGTAAACTGACAACAGATACAACAAAAACTAATACCATCTAGCCTGAGCATAAGAGAAGAGAGCCCAAAAATTAGAGCATAGATTAAAGAACTCAAAATAATAGTGAGTTCTTGGAGCCTGTCAGTATAGTACCAATACCCCTCATAGTTCAAAAGGATTTCAGAGAATCACTCCATCATTCATAATTGTAAAATTTGTGTACATGGTAATAGTAGTTAAGTCAAAGGTGATGGTGTAAAGGTATCCAACTCTTCCTTAAACAGTACTAGGAAAATTATTTAAATTTTTTTCTTTTGCAAACTTTGTATCAGTGATAGAGTAGAATGCTACACATGGCCAGGAATCTTTGAGAATTCTAGTAGCTATAGGGGACTTGATATTGGATTGAAGAAGACAAGAGAGGTCCATTGGGACATGTTTTCTCTTTCAAAGAGCATTTATTTTCAGGCTGATATGCACAGAAATCCCAGTTTAGCTTTATTAGATCACAAAGTGGAAAAACAAATAATAACCTGATGCTTAGAGAATTTTTTATCTAAATAAAATACTTCACAAATAAAAACAACTATTGATTTGATCCCATAGAAATGGAGACAGAGAACAGCTAAGAAACTACTACTGCTTAGTAAGCACTAATGGGTATCAAATATTACCTTAAACATTTTGCAAACATTAAATCTTCACATCAACTACATGAAATAGAGAGGGAGAAGACTTTTACAAGAATTTACTAAATTTCAAATAGCTCATAAGAGACCAAGTGTACAAAACCAAGGAGAAACACCACGAATAAATGTTAAATACAAACCACAAGTAGGGGAAATAATTTTCATAAATATTTTAATAAGTGGTCAGTATACTTATAATAATAATTCATAGAATTGATAAGAATAGCACTGCCATCCCACGGAAAAAACAGAAGAGAGACAAAGTATTAATGAATGTCAAAACATTAACTCCCTCCAAATTAAAAAAGAACCTACAACATTCGTGATGAGAAGCATGCAGTGAGACTGCTTACACTTTTGCTGATGGAGAGTTGTCCATCTTTTCTAGAAAGCAATTTGTTGAAATATCTACCATAGTCATTTTGCTTTATACTTCACACTAAGGAAATGGCCTTAGAGTGAAGTAAAAGTATAAATTTTGTTTTAAAATTATGTCCAAATAGTAACATAATTGATATACCAAAAAAATATGGTTATATTCTTACAATTAACAAAGTAATTAGAAGCAATGAAAATGAGTTACAATATGTAACTATTTTACTGTAATATTTTAAACCTATTCAATTTAATCATATGACATAATTTATACAGTAATATGTAATTTTGATGGCATTCATTGGAAAATGCTTTGTTATAGCCCAAAACTGAAAACAGCCCACCATCTATCAATAAGTAAAGGACACAAAATTGTGGCATAACCATACAACAGAATGTTACTTGACAATAAAAAGAATTAGCAATTGAGACATACAAACAAATGGATGAATCTTAAGACAGTTACGCCAAGTGAGGAGAGCTGGACAGAGAACTTGCACACTGTATGATTTCATTTATTTAGAACTCTAGAAAATTCAATCTAGGACTGGGGATTTAGCTCAGCAGCATAGGCGCCTGCCAGGCAAGCACGAGGTCATGAGTTCAGTCACTGGTACAAAAAAAAATTCAATCTAATCTATAAAGATAGGAAGAACTCAGTGATTTCTTATTAAATGAAGTAGGAAAAGATGGTGGTAGGAAAGCAGAGTGCTTCAGGAAACCTTGGGAGATGATGGATGTGTTCACTCTGAATTATAGTATTAGTTGCATTGTGTGTAATATATAAAACATTCATACCCATGTTTATAGCAGCACAATTCTTAATAGCTCAATCGTGGAAGAGACCTATATGTCCATCAATAGATAAATGGATGAAGAAAATGTATTTATGCACAATGGAATAGTACTCTGCCATAAAGATGGATTTTACTAATTTTTGAAAAATGGATGCACCTTGAGACCATAATAAGTGAAATAAATTAGACACAAAAGGGTAAATATCACATGTTTTTTTCCTGTAGGAGAAACCCAAACTATAAATAAAGACCAAAGTAAAAGGTATGTAATAGGAAACAGGGAGATAGATCTTTTGCAAATGGGAAAGGGGTCAGGAGATGGAGAAAGGGAAGGGAAGAGCAGAGAAAGGGGATGAAAAAAGGAACTAAGAAGTGATACATACATGGACCAACTCCCCATGAGAAATGTAGTGATTTTGTACTACAGGCATGCTAATAAAAAATAAAAGCTAAGTAAAACAAAAAGACAAAAAACATACCCAAGCATACATTTTAAATATAAGCAACTTATTGTATGCCCATAACACCTAAGTAAAACTATTTATTTTTCATTAAAATTACAGTGCCATTAAGAAATTAAGTTTCAGTTTTCAGTTTTTTCCATCCAAAACACACATCAAAAGAACCCATGAGGACCTAGTAAAGCTGGCTTACACAGAAATTGTATTTGAAGAACAAAAATGTTAGCCTTCAGTCTTAGTGTAGTACAGGTTAGAGAAGGGCTGAGGCTGGGGTGTGCAAATATTTCTAAGTGAGACGTCTATGGTTTTCTTTGCATTAAATATATCTGCATAGCTTTCTCCCTGAAACATTCCTGAGGGTTTTCTCCTTAAGGACATGTCGCCTGCCTTCGCAGGAATCCTGACATGAGGAAAAGGCTTGGCTTCCCTAGGAATCATGTGCATTCCTGTTGCTGGAACTGCAAATTCCCAATTTAAAATTAATAAATTCCTTTCTGGTTTACCTATCAGTCTTTTGTAATAAAGTCCATTATTAATAAAATCTTCTTTGATTTTACAAATGAAATTCAGTTTCTAGACCTACACGTCTAAAGAAATGAACCTTGATTCCTAGTGAAATTACTAAGCCATGTAATTATTGGAAGCTTCTGAGTCTTAGCTTCTTCCAGGCCCCCCAAATAATAATTTCTCTTCAAGGAAACCTTCAGTAGGGTGATCCTGATTTGAAAGCTTTTGCTATATTTCCTTAAGGAAATACTCATTTTCTTAAGAAAATCCTAAGAGTTCCACCCCATTTGCATAAGGCAGAAACATGCTTTAGAAAGTCGCAGGCTGTGATATTTTTACAAATGACCCAATTACACCTGTTTTAGAATGCTTAAGCATTCACCATTAAAGAATTTCTGGTCACACATATAGACATTTTTTATAACTATACAGAAAACTCAAAAAAAAAAAGCTTCCGGAAGCAAAAATAAGACTTTAGACTCACAGCTGAAATAAAGTTATTTAGGATTTAGAAGTATTTTTCTGATTTTCAATCAATATTTGTAGAGATAAAATTCCAAGGCAGCATCCAGGCTTTCAATCCAGAATAAATCTGAGCCTGACACTTACATTTGTGAAAACAAACCACCTGAGGTCAAGCTTCCAGCAGTCTTTGAGCTTCATAAACATTAGTTAATGCCTTTCTGTGATTTTTCATCCAGAATGCAGTTCTAGGCACTGGGCAAAGTCGTATTGAACACTCATGGTTAGCCCTTGCCACCAAAGACACATATGACAAACACAATCACATTGAGAGGATCTGCTTCACCTTGTTTATCCCTGTGTGAACCTCTAGTAGCTGCATTTTTAGAACGGGTCAGTGCAATAGGAAGAGGTCATCTGTTTTCCACATTTTCAGGTAAGACTTCATGGTGACAGTAAGGAGAGAGGAAAAGGAAGTAACTGTTGAGTACATTGCTTGCCATTTCTTCAGCATAGGTGAGTCTGAAAGTCACTCAGCAAAGATATGACTTGCACAGAGCCACATAGAAAAGGCAAAGAGTAGGTGGCATCCTCCAAAGGCAAATGTACATCATCACATTTGCAATGTGAGAAGTCAGCCTGCCACAGACAGCCACACGAGATATAGGCTGTGCACTCCACCCAAAATAAAGGCCGATGAGAAAGCAAATCAAGTGCAGTTAACCATCTCTTCCAACAAATTCTGTCCTACAGGCAATGTTGTCTCACCAGAACACATGCGGGGAAAGGGAGCTCATACATGGTCATCTCAGTCGGCATGGTAGACAGGGTTCTGGGTTGCAGACCCAGAGAGTGAAAGCCAATGGCAACCCTTCATGAGGAGGGCAGAGGAATGCAAGCTCCACAACACTGCCTTTTCGAGCTGCTGTAGTTTTTCCTATTTGTTAAGCCTGTCTGTTATTAATAAAAATTACAGCCCAATTTATTCAGATCATTTTTAGTGGTCAGCAAAAGACAACATTTTGAATCTTGACTCTGTCCTTCACTAGCTGGACACAGACTTCTCATATATCAGTTCTCATCTTTTTTTTTTTTTAGTTTTATAATCATTCATGCAATTTTTAAATTTTTTATTAGTACATATTTACCATACATAATGTTTACATTCCCTGTGTGGAGTTGGTACATGCACATAACCTTTTTTCATTCCTTTTCCCTTCCTCCTCCCTTCACCTCTTGATCCCCCTCCCATGTGAGAAAAATCTACCTCCCTACTTCCTATTATCTATCTTTCATTTTGCTCTTTAATTATACATTGGATTTCTCATAAAAGAGGAATCATGCCATATTTAAGATGTGTATCTGACCTATTTAACTTAACACTATGGCCTCAAAGTGCATACATTTTCCTACAAATGACTCAAGTTTATTTTGGCAGAGTAGTATTCCATTTTGCACAAATACTACAAATAATGTATACATCTCCAATGAACATATAGCAGAGTGGCAATAAATGGATGCTGTCACTAATAATATTCTCTAAAACTTGCCTGTTTTCGCTATCTGAATAATATATACTAATTTACCGTAGTAGACACTGAAAGTTGCTAACTTTCCTTTTTGATGGTTTACACACTTGTAAAATAAGGCTAGAAAGCCAGAGAGCATATTTAAATCAGAGATAAAAATTACATTTGTAAATAGTTTGGAACCCCTTGATGAGAGAAAAGACATTCTGAATCACATCCTCAGTACTTTCCTTGAAACAGGTGCTACCTTGGGAGTAAGCTTCTCCTCATTTATGTAATTTAAAATATCCTTCTGTAAGGCTTCACGTATTTACAAAAGCTTCCTTTATTGCGGACTGATTGGTAAAATAACATAAAATCTTTGGCAGGAGAAATAAACTGTAACAGTATGCATTCATGGCCTCATAGAAAGATCCCAGAAGAAAATCTGTGAAAAAGTTCAGGAATCAAAGAGCAAAAGAAAGAAACAGTTTCAAAAATAGATGTTTTGTTTTCCTCCAATGCTTTCTTCATTACTTGTTTTACTGTTTCTTGTACAGGTAAGAAATATGTCTCAATAATTAGAGAAATTTATTCACAAATGTCTATTTTTTGGCACTGATGTGTTGCTAGATTGAATATCTGTATATTCTTACATGAGTAGTTAATGAAAACCAATGGTTATAATAATAAAAAGAAACTCAGTAACAAAATCATTTTATGGTCAACAGTCTCATGATATTAAATGCATTATCATCTATATTGGTGAATCATAAAAGTATTTGAACCCTTAAATTATATCCAGTAATTTAGTTTTATAAAACCATTTCAAGCACATTCAAAACTCTGAAAATTAATTTTAAAATATGAAAAATAAGACTCATACATTGAAAGATATGAAGACATGAAAATCATAAGACAAAGTCTGTGTTTGATACCATTTCAATGAAATTTAGAGACAACTACCAGGAATTTTCCACCTTATCTAGCCTAAATGAGAGTACAAAAGGGTGGATAGTTCAGACAACAAGCAGTGACCTGTAAGATTAAAAAGAAGTCTCTTTGTGGCAAATTTTATCATCACTTGTAAGTGATGAAGTGCCAAAAGACAGGCTTGTGGCAGTGGCAATACATTTTCTTGGAGGCAGTAAAATCATCAACAAGGTGTCTGTGTATGTGCAGCCCTGCTTGAATATGGAAGCAATTTTCCAAAACCCGGTAGCTTAATCCTATTGTTTTCGTCAAGAACGAATATTCTAGATAACAGTTTGCAGTGAGTGATTGTAATGGACACAGCCTGAAAAATGAATGAGCAAGACCCCTAAATGATTATTGAACGAGGCTCCAAGCCCATCAGCAGCAAGATTTGAATTTCTTAAAAGAGAGATTAAATGCAATCAGGACTGCTGTACATTTGTCTGCATAGCAACCTTGCTTTTTCTATCAAATTAAAACAGGAAAAGGTCAAGATTGGAGTAGAACAACAACAAAAAGAGAAAATCAAAATTTGACAATCCTCAGAAACAGTTTAAAGATGTTATGTAGTATATAACTATATATATTCAAGTTTACATATTAATATATTACACTCAAATGCCTATTTATTTTTCATTATTTCATTATTTCAAAATAAAACAATTCCACCAAAAATACAAACATCATTTAATTATATTACTTTCAACAAGCTCACTTTAGTCTGGGCTTTAAAGCCTAAGAAAAAAAATCAAAGTTGGAAAAAATTTTTGGAAAATATTAACTTGTCACCTTTGAGTACTTCATCTAGTTATGACCAAAAGGCGATTTTAATTATTCAGAATCCTCAACAGCTTTTATGGATAGTTTTATGGCCAATAATTACTTATGTGGGAATGTTGCTTAGAAAAGAATAACCACTTTTACATATGAAAAAATAAGCGGGTTGTCAGGAGTTAAAAATTAATTGCTCTCTCTGCTCTTCTGCACCTCTTTGTGTGATTGGTTCAGTTTGCACTTTGGAGGTTTCCCTATCCTTGGGGGCATCTTTTGCTGGTTAGTACCATGGGGATGGGAGGAAATACACAGCTAATGATCTTGAATCAGGGCTTAATGATACCATTTTATGACATGCATAAGTGTGTGCACTTAAGAAATTGGCAGGGGTATTCAGTGGTTGTTTTAGCAACATACAGAGGATAACAAATGACAGGGAAGTTACAAAGATTGTAGTACACAGGGGAAAAGGAATAGCAGAGTATTGATGGCCTGACAACTTTAACTCAAATACATTGGAAGATACTAGAGAGAAAATAGTAGCATTAGTCTCATCAAAGAATAGGCAGGATTACCACTATGTAGTAGAATTCTTGGCAAATAATCAGTTTCAATCAGTCACATTTTTAGAACAATTATTAGAAAGATCTTATTTAAACCATTAACTACAGCCCTGGCCCATTTTTATTTTTTATTTTTGACACAGGGTCTTGGTAAGTTTTGAACTAGTATGGTTCCATATTTCATTTCCTCTGTGATTATTTCAAGCTTTTGCAGAAACTCATGAAGCAGATCAAATATTACTCTAAAAATTACAGCTCAGAGAGGTGGCTCATACCTGTAAGCCCAGTGCTTGGGAGGCTGAGGCAGGAGGATCGCTGCCAGTTTGAGGCCAGCCTGGACTGAATAGGGAGTTCAGTGCCAGACTGACCTGCATAGCAAGACCTGGTCTCAAAATAACAGGAACAATAGAAAAATCTGGAGATATGAAGGAAAAACCATGCAGAAGATTGAAACTTAGTGTGGGTAGACCTAAATATTCTTAGATTTTATCTTGCCTTTTGGAGATTTCTGATGTATAAAAATAACATGGAGCAAATATTCTTGCTTATTGTGTATTCTTATCTTTGAAGGTTTCAGTATCTAGGAAAAAAACACAAGAAGTGGCATGCAACTTGATTTTGTAAATCATTACATGAACCAGAACATTTGGTAATTCTTGCTTTTAGAGGTAAAAAGACATGCTCAAAGCTTAAACAGTATCCAAAAAAGTCATGAGACTTCTATCTCTGAAATTCCTTGTAAAAGATTAGGCATCAGCCTAACTAGAGTGGTCTAACAATAAGCGGTCCCAGAGGCAAACCATAGAACAAGGAACCTACATCCCATCGATGAATCTGTCCTTCCTAGAACAGAATTTAAATCTCTGTTTGGAGTTTGGGGATCCACATCTACATTCCCCATTGTTTCCTTTTTTTCTCTCACACAATCCTCATACCCACTTTAATGCTGACATTTTATAACCAATTTTGGTCAGAGTACTTTCCCCACATTAAAAGATGTACAACATTGAAAGGAGGTCTCTGAGACTTCCTGTTTACACTCTGCATTTTATAGTAAAAGGAAGCAAGACACACAGAAATTAGATGATTTGTTTAAGATCATATAAATAATTAATTGAGTAGCCAGAATCAGAACTCTAATCTTTTTTCCACTTTGTACATGAACCATTCATATTTTACAAAGGAGGTGATTCTGAGTTACTCTATAAACAAACCATATATAATAGTTTCTCAACATCCATATAACCTTTACATTACAGTGTCCCCCTAGGCATACAGCCATAGGCATATCCCACCTCATAAAGGGTGAACAGCTTGTATTTTAACATATCATGAAAGATCTGGTACTCTGGGACTCCACTTAGATTCCAGAAAGTCAATGTGTCCTCAGAAAGATATGAATATGAAATCCTGAAGAATGTGAGGCAACTTTTAGACTGCTTTAAACCAAGGGAAGGGAGAGTTTATTTCTCTTTGGTTTAAATATGCTAATGTAGAACTTACTAGT
The DNA here is from genome assembly GCA_004363535.1 of Dasyprocta punctata. Lineage (NCBI taxonomy): Eukaryota > Metazoa > Chordata > Mammalia > Rodentia > Dasyproctidae > Dasyprocta > Dasyprocta punctata. Next base: position 46,479 of record RJWM01006045.1, read on the forward strand.
ATGTATTTGTTTTACTGTGTTAAAAGTCAAATGTGATTTTAATTGCTTTTTGGCTTGATTTAATACTTTAATCCTAAGAGCTTGGGAACTAGTTTACCCAAGAAGATAAATTGCAATTGTAAAATAACAAATCATAGCAACAAATATATATTTTTTCTATTTACCAGATGCAAATAGCATATAGTCAAAAGTAACATCAAAGTTGCATGTGGTGATGCACACCTAGGTCCCAGCACCCTGGAAGCCATTGTCAGACATGGAGTGTATGAACAAAATTTTCAGTCTCCCACACCATATATCAGTGATGTGAACCTCTTAGAGCTTTCAGTGATACAAACAGCCCTCTGAGGCACGTGTGCCATGGGTTCACAATCACTGCCATGCATCAGTTAGATGAAACAGATACCACCATCCAATGGCAGAAGAATGCACATTTCCCAGAAAGGACTATGGAAGTGTCTCCAGGATAAATTAGACCCTAAATCAGGCATCAAAACATTTATAAAGACTGAGATCATACAATGTATATTCTATAACAACAAATAACTGAAGTTAGAAGTTTGTAACATAGGAAATTTGGAGAATTTACAAATATGTAGAAATTATACAATTTAGTCTTCAATAACCAATGGATAGAAGAAATCAATACGAAAATTAGCAAATACTCAGATGAATGAAAATGAATATATAATATACCCAAACTTATGGATGTAGCTAAAGTAACTATAAATATATAGAGCTATAATAAAAATAATAAATATTCCAAACAATAATCTAAACCTCTACCTTAAAGATAGAAATAGAAAAACAAACTAAATCTAAAATAAGTAGAAAAAATAAATCAGTTCTAAAATAAAATGCCATTTTTTCATTTGCCACAATATGATAAGCCTAGAGAATTCCATGCTAAGGGAAATAAACCAGACACAGAAAGAAAAATATTTCATATTTTCACATATTGTAGTGTGGGACTAAAATAATCAAAATATATAAAGAGTAAACTGTGGTTACCAGAGGTTGGAGGAGAAGAAATGAGGAGATGTAGATCAGAGGATGAGTAAGTCTAGAGACCTAAGAATCATGGTCCCCAACCTTTTTGGCACCAGCGACCAGCTTCATGAAAGACAGTATTTCCACGGGTGCGGTGAGAGCTGGGAGGGTACACTCTGAGATGATTGGCAGGAATACACAACCAATATCCTCAGCATGTACAGCTCATGGCAGGGTTTATGCTCCTTTGAGAATGAAATGGCCCTGCTGACCTGACAGAGGCTCAGGTACCAACCAAGGTGAACAACGGGAACCAGCTCTAAATAAAGATGAAGTTTGGCTCCCTCAATTGCCCTGCTGTGCAGCCTGGTTCCTAACAGACCACAGACCAGTACCTGTCCACGGCCTCGGGTTCGGGGACTCTTGATCAAGTGTATATATAACATGAGGACTACAAACTTAGGATCAGATGGTTTACTGGCAAATTCTACCAAACATGTAAAGAATTAGTACTAATTCTTCACGAAATCTTCCAAAAAGCAGAATACAGAACACTTCTCTTTTAATTCTTTATACCTAGTATTACCTGGATTTGGATGTGAACATTACACACACACATATGCACGCAAAGTGCAGACCAATAATTCTTATGAATATAACTGCGAAATTCTTCAACAAAATACTGGCAAACAGACTCAAGCATCATATACCAAGGATTCTACACCACGACTATGTGGGGCTTATTCTAGGACTATAAGATTGGTTTAATATCAGAGTTCAATTAATATATTATACCATATAAATAGAATAAAAGGGAAAAACATGAACTATATGAATAGATGCAGTAATAGTGAAATGCATTCCTATCCCCAAAAATAACTCTCAACAAACTCAGAGCAGACATCAGTAAAAACCTGCAACTAACTAACTTAATAGTAAAGGGTAGAATACTTTTTCCTAAGACCTAGAACAACTAGCTGGGAATGGTGACTCACACATCTACTAACAGCATTCAGGAGACAGAGGCAGGAGAGACACCACTAGTTTAAGCCCAGTCTGGGCGACATAGTGAATTTGAAGCCAGATGAACTATGTAAACCCTGTCTCAAAGAGTAATAAATAAATAAAAAATAAAATCCAGAGCAAGACAAGGATATTTGCTTTCATGACTTCCATTCAACATTGTAGTTTGTTTTATCTGGGACAATAAGCAAGAAAAAAGATATAAAAGTTATGCAGATAAGAAACACAAACGCAAAACCAGTTTTGTTCACAGGTTAGATGATGTTTACATGTAGAAAATTCTAAGGTTCCACAACAATAAGAAACAATGAATTTAGCAAGATTTTAGGACACAAGAACAATTTCACTATACTAGCAACAAACAATCTGAAAATAAAATTGAAGAAACAATTCTATTATAAAAGCATCAAAAACTTTTTTCAAACTCAGAAATTAACAAAATTAACAAAAGATGTATAAGACTTATATCCTAAAAACTACAAAACTATATAAAAATTAAAGATAAATATATTGAAATAAAACTGATATAAAAATAAGAATACTTATTCATGGTGGTATGACGATACACCTGAATATTGTTTATCAATACAAAGGAATGTATCACTGATACGCTACAAAATGGATAAACCATGAAAACATCATGTTAAGTGAAGGAAATAGTTACAAAAGATTTAATGTATATGAAATATAAACTAGGAAAATCCATAGAGACAGAAGTGGATTAGTAAAAGAGAGAAAAATAGAATGACTGTTAAGAGTCATGGATTTTTTTCTTTTTTTTTTTTTTTTTGGTATTGGGGATTGAACTCAGGACCTCTCACTTGCCAGGCAGGCGCTTATGCCACTGAGCTAAATCCCTGGCCCAGAATTTCTTTTTGATGTGATAAAATATTCTAAACTTATCTAGTAGCGATAGTCACAAAGTTCTGTTAATGGACTAAAAAACACAGAATTATACACTTCTAAATGGTTATTTTTATTGTATATTAATTATGCTTCAAAAAACTATTATTAAGGAAAGTGGATTTAAAAATATTGGACACTAAAATGAGGATCTAAAGTTTTAAAAATTGATTAAGAGGTTAAATCAAGTTGTTAGTAAAAGGTATATATCGCACAAAAAATAATATGATATGGTATAAACATAACATAAAACTATATGAGTAGAAGTAGAATGACATAATACAATGAAATGTCATGAGAGCAGAGTACAATATCACATAGTAGTGTATAATATAAAGTGACCCTAGACTAGATATTGAGAATTGAGAACGTAGTTAGGATAAAATCACAACAGCCCACTGGGAAGGAGGCTAACCACGTGGCCTGGCAGAGATGTGGGAACAGTTGACTATGTCTGTTTCCTACTCTACTCTGCTCCCTCCTCGGCCTTAGCCTGTGATGAACACATCCAGAACCACCAGATGATCCCTCTAGTAGTAGAAGCTGAACATGGGATTGCTGTGTGGTACAGTGGTGGTTCAGACTGATAACAAATGGAAACAAACTCAATCAGTTATTATTTCTTTCTTTTTTTGGCATAAAACTAGAATCTACTTAAAGTATCTATTTGCATTTAATTTCTTTATACATAAGTTTGAATATATAATATATATGCATATACCCTGTACACAGTTTTACATATGTGTACAAGCATTGATATAAACATGCTTATTTCAAGTATATATTTTTGTTTTGTTTCCCTCTTCCCTTATCCTTCCCTCTTCATTGACATCAAACGCCTCCTCACAAATAATGCGTGTTAAGGAGTAACACTATTCACATTTTTCTTTGTACTCTGATAATCATATACGGGTATGCATAGTCCATATGGGGGATTGTCTTAGCTTTTTAAAAATGAGGTCATGGTTCAACGCTTCTGTACATCTCAATTTTTAAACTAAAATACTTTGTGGAAATTCTTCTGAATCCAGTGATGTGGCTTTAATTTATTCTTTCAAACCCAAACATTTGTTCCAAATCTCCATGCTGTGACTCTGCTATACACATGAAGCCATCATTCCACTCATGGGCATTCATTTTGTTTTTACCTTTTGGCTGCTACAAGAAAATGTTGCAATACACAACTTCAATTTTTAGAAATATGTGACCTGCAAACATTTTAGTTTCTAAGCTTTGAAGTCCCAAGAGAAAGATGAATGCTAATGGATGTTTCTCAAAATGCTGTAATATGTTACATTTGTACCTCAAAGTATACACATGTGTACACCACAATAGTGTTGTTGTTTTTTCATTCTAACCATGCATATATTATCTATTGGACTTTTCAAGATTCTTCTTTTCATCACATATTAAAAGAAAGCTACGAGACTGACTGACCAAAAAGAGAATCAATTTGCTCAAAAAGGTTTATACTATTATCAAGATTTGGTTTCTCCTACCTTTTGTCTCAGCTTTCCATCCTCCATGTAGACTGCATTCTCAGACTGGCCAACCTCTTCCGGTCACAAGATGGCAGGGAGCAACCCCTTGAGCAGTACTCTTCCAGTTTAACATCTAGAAAGAAAGGGGCATAGCCAAGTTTTTTCACAATCCCAGCAGTAACTCTGAGATATATTCCTACTGGATCAGTTGCACAAATTTATTTACCATAATTGTGTAATTTCTTTCAACTATGTGACTGAGAAAATGTGATGCCTTGATAGCCTTAGATGTGGATCATGCTTCATCTACCCTAGACCTGGCCGTAGAGCCTCAACCAGACTATCTGAGATAAAAGAATGAAGAATTCCACAAAAAACATCAGGGCTGGTGCCAAAAGAAGAATAACTAATACTGTATCTTTCTTAATATGTGAAGTGCTATTGCACCTTAGTCACATTATAATTGTTTCAAAAGTATATGTTTTCCTGAAGTAAATTATAGTCTACCACTTTAAGCAGCTTTAAATTCCAAAATGATTTATAATTTTAATGTGCAATGTTGACAAAATTTTCAATGAAAAGTATTTTAGCTTAAGTCAATGTTATATCATTTGTTTTTATTACTTCAGAATTATCATTAGAAGCCACTATTGTTGCTGTGTGGTATATCTCACTATACAGTACTTAAGATTTATAAGAGATTTAAGAAGCTATTGAGTTCTAATGACATTCACTTCACTTGTCAGTCATTTAGTCTTTGCTTAATTTCTACTTTTTCTTATTACTGTACCTATTTCTAGATTTCTTTCTACTCCAACCCCTCAATCACTGAAACCTGTCACTTACAATATGCAAGTTGTCTGGCAATAAGAGACAGTGGCCCTAAGTGAAAAATTAAGGGGTCCCCACATAGGAAAGTATATTATCTTCAACACAAAGAGGCTGAGGCAGGCTAAGTTTGCCTTCATCAAAATTGTGTGTGAACACCTGGGGACTCACATATTTTACCATTCAGTGAATAGAATTATTTAGGATACTTGAAATTCTTTTTTATTGACTTTCTGATTCTTAGCTCTATAAGATTTGAGGTTGTCAGGAAGTTCAACTCAGGATAAAGGAGGTTTCATTGTCTACAAGCGCTACTCACATGCTATGTGGGCTAAACAGTTCCCTCCAAATTCTTAACCAAAGGAGTTACTGACCAAGGGAGTTCACCCCTTTGTGTACTCTTCAACCTTCTACCACCATCAAAACCCAGTATCAATTCATGACAGTACTTTGACTTTGGACTTCCCAGTCTCCCAAAATGTGAGAAAAAAATGCTTTTATTCTTTATGAATTGCCCATTCTTACATATTTTGTTATAGCAGCTAAAATGTTCTAATACTTTGGGGTAAATGAGATTAATGTATACAGATAAAAATGAGGTTTTAATGTACACATACATAAAGACACACATAAGTATATATAAAAAAATTTTCAAGTGAGCACTTCCAGAATGGTTCAATTTTATGTGTTCATTTTTTTCAGAGTCTGAATTATATTTTTCTACTCATAAACTTATTTTTTCTACCTTATTAAATGTCTTTATAAACCAGGAGGAATGTTTCTCACTTAGAGTACAGCTTATGAATTTTTATTGCTTCATCTAATAATCTACCCTGCTTACCCTAACACCAATTTTTATTGTGTCCACTTATTAAGCTTATAGAAAGAAGCAAAGAACAATAGTACAATAAACAAAAACAAATACGGGGGAACTGAAATAACATGTACTCTGTGCTCTTTTACAGTTACCAATGCACATGGTAAACAACTAAATACAACCCATCCAAAATTTCCTTAGTTGAATGTTTTTATTTTTCCTTCTCAACTCCTATCCACACCTCATCCTGAGCAATTAGACACAATTCATTTTTCCTCCCTGTAGTTCCTGGTATGTGTTTATATTTCAGCTGTATAACATTGTACAGCAAAATACTGAAGTGAAGAGTACAGACTGTGCAGTCTGTCCAAATGCAAAACTTGGCTTCAGCCCTTACTAGCTATGTGTTAGCTGATACCTTAAACCTTCCTGTGCCCCAAGGTTCCTATCTGTAAAATGGCACTAATAACTATACCTATGTCAGAGGAATATAACGGGTTTTAAATGAGATCACTTATGTGAAACTCAGTAAAGTATTGTTATTCAATGTGTTCAGTTAGTAATAATTGGTGTTATTTGCTTACTTTTCTCTTCCCACTAGATCATAAGCGATGATATTCCCAATACCTACCACAGTACATGGCACAAGATATGATATAGATAAATGCTGAATAAATTACTAGGAAAGACAAGGTTATTTTCCTGTACATTCATAGAAATATGCATGCATATTTATACCATCTGAAAGAGGAAGTGCCAGTTTTAAACAGTGCTGGAGCAAGAATCAGCGGATATGAAATGCAACAAAATTGTATATGCTTATTTTTATAACAAAGTCACCATGATCCCTGAAAATTGTTCCAGGAAATCCCTGATCTGGAATTATATTTTCATGCTTCATTTTAACAGGTTACTTGTTTTCCTGGTCAAAAAATTCTTATATCAAGATTTTGTATAAAGAAATTATAATTTTGAAAAAAATTAGGCAATTAAGAGGAAACAATGTGTAATGCTCAAAAAAAGAAATGGCAGGATATTTACATTTTATAAAAGCTGCTCAAATTCTGACTTGAGAGCCGTTCCAATTTTAAATAACATTGTCTCCAGTTATCTGGGGAATCATGCCCGAACACAATGACCCTAGAATGTCTTTGGGACAGCTCTGTACATTTTAGACTCTAGTTCATTCTCCTATATGAAAGCTTCCCCAGGTCATGAAAATTACTAGATTTTATGAAAAAGAAAATAATTCAAACAAAAAGCAAATCCAGATTATACAAGGTTGTTAAGAACCGAAGCTTTGCCGTCACCTTTCAGTCCTCTTATTAATACCCATGTCATGACTTGTGTTGAGAGACAGGGTTAGTGTCACCATCCTCAATCAGTGTCCCTTCATTCACTTTCATTAGGAGCCATGTTTTCCTGACAAAGGATAACAAATGGACACTGTTGGTCCCTAACGTGCTTTTGACTACAGATTCGGTACCATTTCTCTGAGAAGCAATTGCAATTATTTGTCATTTTAATATGACTTGGCAAGGCGGTCTGAAAAACATGACTATTATTCATCAATATGTATATTTTGTACCTATATTAATATTAGAATATCATTAGTACTCGTCTCACATTGTATGAGCAAGATAAAATTATACCACGTAAAAAATGCATTAAATTCTCTTCAGCTGCAGTCACAAAGCAAAAGTAAAGGTAATTTAAGAGCTTGTATCATTTATATGCTAAAAGTTACCATTCATTATTATTAGTGAAGAAATACTTTTACCTTTACATTAATGGAAAGTATATCAATATGTTTCCACCATTAATTGAAAATAATATCGCTAACATTAAACTCAAATTTTTAAAAGTCTATCTATCCATCCATTAACAACATGATATATTCTAGTGCCTAATTTTTGCTTCATGTTGATATAACAATTTTGAGTTTGGAGTAAAATTCTTCAATTTTTAGTTTTGCCTTCTTCAGGAGATTTTTGCACTTAAGATTAGGTTGGAAATCTTTGAAATGCAGAAACTAGCTTTGTAAATGAGTACTAATAATTTATCAGCCAACCTTCTCTCAGCAGACATAGTTAATATTATATCATAATCATGATGAATCAAGTTAAACCCCAATTCAATTCGGGGTAGTTCTAAATTGTGTCTATAATTTGACCAATTCTTTATTTGTGTTATCGTGCTACAGCTACATAGAATTCAAATGCATTTCAAAGAAATACATGATTTTTTTAAATGCTTCATACTAAGGAAAGGGAAAGGAGAGGAGTGCAAGATTTTAGAATATGTTTCTCAGAATTCGGGGCAATACATATATGTACACTGCCATAAACACCAGTGAAAATCCAGTCAAGCAGATTTTCATGCCTCTCACATGAATAGGGCATGAATATCCACTGTTCAATTAAAAAAAACTTCCCACTACTGCATAATTATCCACTAAGGGCTTTGAAAGAGGCTAGCCACACTTTTTAAACATGTATTGTGTGCAAGATACCATGCTGAGGCCTGATTTCCATTCATGAAACCTAGAAAGGTGGGAACCCAGACAACAGCCCCTTCTCTAACAGAGCAAGTAACAGACAAAATCCAACACAAGCATTATATTTGCTCTTTCCTTGGTAGAATCAGGAGGGAGAAAAGAAAGAGAAGCCTGGGAATACTTGCTAGAGCAGCTACATCAGTGCATACAGAAGCACTAGATCTTCTTCAGAAAACAGACCCCTCAAGAGGATCCAGGCTCAGATTAAACTTTAGAGGTATATTAGAAGTGGGCACAACTTTTTTAAAATCACACACAAATGTGAGAAGGTAATATTCCTTACTTTAGTCTGTCAAGCCACTAATGACCTTTCCAAATAGCAAAGGCAGCATGGCATCAGGAAACCAGGGCAGACTCTGGCCTTAGTGTAAGGGCTGGAAGGTTCACGTGTTGATGTGTAATCCTGCATATTAACTTTTCCCAGGCTCTGTTTCCTCATTTATTACACTGGGATAAATAACTACCATCCAGTATTGCATGTATACAATAAGAAAAGCATATGAAAGTGCTACACTAGGTCTAAAGACATGAAATATTATTCATTATTATTTTCTCCTTACAAATTCAGAGCTGACAAGCGTTGAGAGACAGAAGCTGGGAGGGTAATCACATGTGGATGAAAAGTTTTTAAGAGGAGTTTCAGGGGAGTGGTAATTATTTGTTTATCTGCTTGTTTTCTACAGAGTAGGTGGCTCTCTGCTCTTTCCTAACACAGAAGTAATTTTACCCTGAAAGTTACTAGATACCACATTTTACATAGTGAAAAACAGATTATAAACATTGTTTTAAAAAAGAAAATATAGTTCTGAAAAAGTTTTTGTTAATTTATTTTTACCTCTACTAAGACATAAGAAACATAATAGACTGAATGATATGTGAAAAGGAATCATGAGGTGTAATTGCTATTCTTGACTTTCACTAATGAGAATGCTTGGAACGAATGCAAATGACTTAACTTTTCTATACTACTTCTTTCTCTTTAAAAATGTTGAAAATAAAATTCATTTCTTACTTAGCACTTCAAGAACTTTATATCTATTAAAATGATGCAGGTTCTATTAAAACGGGAACAACGCCATGTTTATACTGAAAAATAAGAAGAGCATTAACTGCATTACAGAAAAAAAAAGTCACAAACACTGACAGATTTAGAACAAATAGGGCCAAAAAGAAATTCTTCTCAAGGCACAAAAAACTGGCCCCTCCTCAGCAAGAAAAATCAGAAGACCACTGTTAAAAAATAAAAAGCAGCACCTCCAAGGAAACTCTGGAAAGACTTAAACTAACAGCCTTTGGACAAACTGTTTGATGTGGCAATAGCATCCCCTTGGCAAAGGGTCATACCAGGAGGAATTCTTGTATCTCTGGATCCAGAGGCCCAGGACTGACAGGAATCACACCAAACAGAGAAGAGTCAGTGCTGTGTGGCTTCTCAGTTGGAGCGTGGCCATACAAGAAAAAGCATGCTCATTTTTTTCTTAGGAAATAATTAAATAGATATTATTTTATATTTGTTGCAATGTTTTAGAAAAATATATATTTATGTGTGTTTAGAAATAAAGAGTGTAGTAAAACATAAAGGACATGAAAGTACTTGGGGAGTTTAGGGTTATAGATTAGGGATGTTTGATGTCTTTGGAGGGAAATAATAATGTCTTGAAATTGATTGTGGTGATGGCTACAAAAGTCTACAAATAAACTGAAAGCCAAATTAGCTGTTTTCTTTAAGTAGGTGAGTTCTATGGTATATGAATGATATCTCAGTGAAGTTGTTTTCTTTAAAACATCAATAGGTGATTCCAATCATTCAAGATCTCGGAGACACGGTATGAGACTTTCTTTAAAATAAAGCTGCAGAGTCTGCGACAATATCTATCAGTCTATGCAATCATTTCTATGGTTCCTTCATCCCACTAGCAATGCTCCTCCAAATCTGGCTTTTTACTGACAGCTCTTTGCCCTCAGAATCCCATGTCATACCAATGTCAGGCTGGACACCGAGCCCTCCAGCAGTCATGGCCCTGGGCCGCTCTTCAGCACAGACATTATTTTGCTGCACACATACCATGTTTTGAAATGTTTTCATCTTCCATCTAGACTGACCACACCGCCCTTCTCATTTAAGATTTTATCATTGTTGTTTGTTATTTTACTTCTTGTTTCCCAGACTTCTACCCAGAAAGGTGAAGTCCACAACTTCTCTGTGCATTGGACACTTCAAACCTGGTAGGATTCTTTTTTTTTTTTTTTTGGTAGGACTGGAGATTGAATTCTGGACCTTCATACTAAGCTGCAATCCTGGGATCTTTTTCATTTTTTTAATTTCGAGGCAGAACTGTGCTAAGTTACTAAGTTGCACTGACTGAGCTAGAACTAGTGGTCTCCCTGTCTTAGCCTCCCAGAATGCAACAGTTACAGAAGTATTCCACCACACTTGACTCAGGATTATTTTAATCTATTTTTCTTCCCCAAACCTAACTAGGTGACCCAAAACAGAATCCAGGACCCATGAGTCACTTAGTGCCACTTATTTCCCCTCCCCCTTTTCTTTTCCTATCAGGCAAGGAATCATTTTGATATATGAGGAACAGGAAGATTTGATGTTTACATTTTTACATGTTCCCCAAAATTTGTCTTTCTCAAAGACTACTCCAATTCTCAGCAATTACATCTTTGAAAGTCAAACAGCTAGAAAGATTTGTTTTTGTTCATTTTGCATTTTTGTGTTATCTCCATCTTTCTAAGAAAGAACGTTCGAAGTTAAGAAAAAATAACATAGCAAGCGAGAACTGGTTAAAATTTCAAAATAGTATCTTACTATGTAGAAAATATAAGCAACTCACCTTTATATAGTTAATAAGAAATTAGAAAATAGGCCAGGGATTTAGCTCAGCAGCACAAGCTCCTGCCTGGCAAGCACAAGCTTGTGAGTTCAATCCCTGGTACCAAAAAATAAAAATAAAATAAAATAGAAGAAAATCTCATCTGTATTGGCAACATTAGATATACAATTTCTACTGATAAAATTAGCAATGAATGAATAGTATTTACATTGAAATTTTTTAAAGAGAAATTTTTATAATTGTACCAAGGAACACAAAAGAAGGTTAGAATAAATTTTAGGACTTACTTCATTAATGAGATTCAATAATGAGAAAAGTTATCATTTCTTCCAAAGACAGTGTGTGCATTTGAAGTAATTTCCAAACAGATGCCAAAGTCCAAACAGATTCTAAAGCTCATATAAAGACAATTAGGAGACATAGCTGGGGGAATGAGAGTAGTGAGGAACGGATAAACCACCTAGATATTAAGAGTTAGTATAAAACTGTATGAATGAGATACATTATGACTTTTTCCATAATAACAAGAGGAAAATGAAACAGAGTAGGGAATTTAAAGAAACATCTAACTGCCCACACATATACAATATATTTTAAAGATAGAATTTCAATTAAATGAGATGAACTTTTTAAATAAATATTATTGAGAAAATCTCAAGTGAGTTTTTAAAAGCAGGAGTCTTATATGTTTATAGCAAATGATGTAAATTGATTAAATACCTAAAGATAAAAATATGAGACCATGATAGAGAAGAAAAGTCAGTAAATTTTTATACAATCTTTAAGTGATAAAGTCTTTCCAAACAAAACACAGAACTTAAAACCCATGAAGTTACTGAAATAATTTATTGCATAAAATTTGTAAATTTCAATGTAGCAAGTAGATTATAGACATGAGTCAAATGACAGACAAAAATCAGGCAATCTTTATATAAAAATAGCTTTAATAACAATGAAAAGAATAACAACTTTGAAAAAAATAAGCACAAAAGACAATTCAAAGGAGATGAAATACAAAATGAAGAATAAAATAATATTAAACTACTTAAAAAGCACAAATGGGAGACAAAGTTTCTGATAAAAGAGTCATGTAGCATCAAGCTCTGAAAATATACAATCAATTTGTTTCTCCATGATCTGTTCCATCTCTCAAAACCCAAAGGTTTTATTCTGGTTATTACCAGTAATGATGCTCTCTGCTTTGGACAAAATATATAGCATCAGTATGGGTTTTCAACACCAGAATAATATTAAATTCACTCAACACTGATGGTAACTGAAAATAAGCAAAGCACACAAGTCATTCTTGTTATTTCCAAGGAACTAGTACTATGTTCAAACCAGATAGTTGGAAGTTTTTGTTACTGGTTTAGTGCACATGCTCCAATCAAAGAAACTTAAAAGTCAAACTAATATCATTTGATGTGATGCAGTTATTTTCTAATAACCCATTGTCAAGATATGTTGAATTGAATAAGAAACTCTGTAGAATGTAACCTATCTATAGTCCTCAGACTCTTGGTGAGAATGAGTTTAAGACTTCAGTTATTTTAGAGAACATTATTTGATATCAAGTATGCAACTTCAGTCAAGAAGAAACTTCTCCATAATGAGTTTCTTCAGTCAATATCTCCATCACCACTTGAATAAGTTTTTAAAATTAAAATGAGATGCATCTCATATACCTAATAGAATAATATAAAAATGTGGCTTAATAATTTACCTGGAACTATTAAAAACTTACTTAAAATACTTAATGTAGGAGCACAACATTAATTATCCTGAGGATTACAGAATTTCTGTTAAACACATGACATGTAATGCCAAATTCTTAGCATTTCCTTCATGCATCTACAATACTGGTGAGATTACTGTGCATGAATATGGTAGCATGCATGTGCAAGACCCTGAGCTTGATCCCCAACACTGTAAAAGAAAAAAGCCATAAAATAAAATACTGATATGGAAATAACTTTTCACAGAAGAAATGTAGACACAAATAACAGCTGATGTTTAAGAAGATAGAGAGGTATTGGTACTAATTTTTAAAGAAAAATGAAAAAGAACAAACATTATCTTTGCCAAATTTTAAAAAGGAAATACTGTGATAATTTGTAGTATTTTACAGTTTTGAAAAAGCAGTTAAGAGAGGTTTGCTTAGCATAACCCAAGAAGAAAATTAATGAAGTAAAAAGATGACAAGTTTATAATGGTTCTAAAAGGGACACTAATAAATTGGTCACAGTTCTTGGTAATACTTTTGAAGAACAGAGCTTCGGTATTGTATCTTTCTTTTAAAACTAAGTTCAAAGCGAAAAAACAACTAGAACTTGTAAATGTGTACCTACTTATGATAATCACCTTTCTTTTGCTGGGACAAAATACCTAACATACACAACTTAAAAGAGGAGAGATTTGTTTGACTCAAAGTTCAAGAGGATTCACTCCATGACTGGCCGGCTTCAAGGCAGAAACTTAGTGGCAGAAGGGCACGGAAGAGAAAACCTGGCCACCTAATGGAGGCTGGGAAGTCAAGAGAGAGGGAGGAAAAGGCGAGAACAAGATACACCCAGACACTACTTCTTCTAAATAGGTCTTATTTCTTAATAGCCTATTCAGCTATGAACTCGATAGATCGCTCCCCTGATAACTAGGGGTCTCATGATCATCTTCCAAAAATCTTTCTCTGAACACATAGCCTTTTGGAGAACATTTTGACCCAAACCAGAACACTAGTACTAAGAAGAAATGTAAATTCCTCAAAAAGATGAAAAAACAAAGCCAGAGCTATCACATTGTCCAGTAAATCTCACCACTGGGCACATATTCAAAGGAAAGAGACATCTGCACTCCTACGCTTATTCCGGAACTATTTGCAAGAGCCCAGATATGTAATCAACTCTGGTGTCTATCAATGGATGAATGGGTAAAGAAAATAGTTGTATATATACACAGTGGAATATTAGTTGGCCATACAAAGAAGGACATTCCATTACATACAGCAAAGGCTCCTAGAGGAGTTAAACAAAGTAAGCCAGACACAGAAAGATAAATACTACATGTTCTCACTCATATGTGGAAGTTAAGCAAGTTAATCTTATAGAAATACAGTGGAATGGTGATTACCAGAAACTCAGAAAGGTGGTGGGGAGATTGAGAGATTGATTATCAGGTAAAAAATGCAAGTAGGAAAAATAAAGTCTACTTCTCCATAGCAGAGTAGGGTAAGTACATTTCACAGTAATTTGTTGCATATTTCAGAATAGCTAGAAGAAAAGATTTTAAATATTTCTAACACAAAGAAATAGTAAATGTTTGAGATAAAAGATATATTATCCATTATCAAACATAATGGATACATCATCTACCCTAATTTGATCATCACATATTTACATATGCATGGAAATATCACACCATAACTCATAAATATGTACTATTATAATGCCAAATAAAATAATTTAGAAAAAGAAAAAATCATAAAGTATATTCAGCCTCTAATCTGTTCAATTTATGGGTTTCCTTTATTGAGATAGTCATACTAGCATTACATACACATAAAAACTTGTATGATGTAGGAGTAGTATTTTAATTTCAGAAGTCAGTTAACAATAAAATGGGACAAGCTATGGAATTATACAACAACATGGGTAAATCCTGTGGAGCTAAAGAACCTAGAGCATGTGCTGTGGTCAGATAAAATTAGTCAGGGTTGATAAAGCCCAGAATAACAGCTATCCATGGTGTGAGACTTGACTGGAAGGGGCCATAAGTAAACTTTCTGGAGTGATGGAAATATGCTGTTTATTTTTCCCACGCTATTTTTGAGAACTGATTGACCAAAAATTTGTATATACTTACTGGGCATGTATAGATTTGATATATGCATATACTGTGAAATTTAGTAATATGCACATCTATATCCAAGAAGAGCAACAAATTGGCAAATTATTAATAGAACCTGTCACATGCAAGGAACTATTCAAATTAGAGATGGTCACTCTCATGCCTCAAAAAAGAACTTATTGTTTGATCTTGGAAGTCATTTGACGAACATGTTCAATTTGGGACCTTTTATAAGGAAGGCCAATTGAAACAGTTAATACAACCATTGCAAAATCTTCGCAATCATTGCTATTTTTCATTCTTTATAATACCACCATAGAGCTAATTCCTGGGCTTATCAGAGGTCAACAGAATGCTAAGATTTCCTTTGGTTCCTCCTTACCAAAGAACATAGTATTTGTGGCAACAGATATGATCTTTACTTCTTGATATTCCCTATATTTGTGTAGTCCTCTCTCCTTGAGTGTGAGAAAGACTTTAAGCTTGTTTCTAACCAACAGGGCAAAGATGAACTTGCTGTGTCATCAATGTTTGACAGTGCATGACTCTATTTGGCTAGCAGACAAAAAAAAAATCACTTCTCCCTGGCTGGATTTAAGGAGTTAGTTGGCCCTATCAGAAAGTCCACATGGCAGAGTTGAGAATGCTGAGGGCAACCACCAGTTGAAAACCTGAGGAAGCAGGACCTTCCATCTGACAACTGCAAGGAATTGCATTCTGCCAGTGAACTAAATTGACTTGGATGAATACTCTTTAAACCAAGCCTCCACGTGGGAATGCAACTCATTCTACTAATAAATGACAGTCTCTTATGAGACCATGAGCAAAGGACTCTAGCAGACTTCTATCCACACCACCTCTGACATAATACACATATGTTATTATAAGTTACTAAGCTTGTTTTACTACCTTATGCAACAACTGAAAAAAAAAAACCATACAGCATTTTCCCTTGGAAGGTTCTAACTGAAGCTCTTCAGATACTTCTATGCCCCTTTGAATTCCCAATTTACAACTGCAAGTCTTTTATAGGTCACAGTCCAGGGACTCTAGGAGCAGAGCTTCTACCCAAGTGTATTGTTGGTTTTGGCAGAATTCCACCACAGATCAAGCATCTAACAAGACTAGACACATTTCTTCAATCTCTCTCAAGAAATGAAATTATGGATCCAGCACAAGCCCAGAAAATAATTTTCCACCTGTACATAATAA
This sequence comes from Dasyprocta punctata, assembly GCA_004363535.1. Taxonomy (NCBI): domain Eukaryota; kingdom Metazoa; phylum Chordata; class Mammalia; order Rodentia; family Dasyproctidae; genus Dasyprocta; species Dasyprocta punctata. The sequence continues at coordinate 62,976 of RJWM01006045.1, forward strand.
AGACTAGGCTTGTCCATTTCAATAAGTGATATTAGGACATAACTCCAGCTAAACAAATTTAATAAGATAAATACATAATGTGGGAGATAAATCAAGGAGCAATTTAAGCAGCTTAAAATTTTGAGTTGTATCTGTTTACTTTTCCATCATGTAAGTGACATTGAAAGGAAATTCTTAAAAAGATACCACTGCTTAAAAATGTCATCAGAAGAACTCTTAACATTATTCACATAGCCAATTTCTGAGCGACTTGTATTCTGGAGGTCTGAAGGGAAGAGCTACAAAAGAATTTTTATTTTCACTTTTATTTATTTTATTTAATTTTGAAAAGTTCAATACTATAAAAGCATTTTATCATCTAAATGTTCTTTGCTCCTCCTTAATGAAATACAAAATAAACTTACTTTGGTTTTACTGAAATTGTTTCACATTCTAGGTAAAGACCTTTAAATCCCAACTACGTTTTAGTGTATGGTGATGCACATTAATAAGCTAATAATACTTCACTTTTACAAATATTTGATTAGGTTCTCCACAACACTTTTAAAATCAGTATTAAACCTATGCTTACTAATAAAACATCTTACTATACATGTCTTAATATATATGCAACTCTTTAAATGACATTAGAATAATCAAAGTCAAGTAATGAATTCTGCTATTTAAGGAGATGGCTTAAAAACCAATCAGTAAAGATCAGTTTCCTACAGACACTCCGCCATAAATGTATAAGCATGTTTCTGATCATGCAGGACAAAGTCTCTAGAGTTGACAAACTCCAAAAGACTCAGGACTACTTTAAGTTGGCAGAGCAAATACAAAATACCAGCTGGGATAATCTAAGTGAATAAAATAAACTCTTGGAGTTCATGCTTTGTTTATACTTATAAGGAGACCCTAGAAATGAATTGAACTGTGTGCTACTGAATTGAACAATTTTAAAATACTGAATATAATTAATAATTTTATCATAAACTCAAGAGATGAGTGTCTTCATGCATCAGTCCAGAATATGTTAACCAGGGAGACTGAATAAATTATCTTTCTCCAAGAGGCTTCTCATGATTAGAAAGTACCATTAAATAGTCTGAGGGATTTAAATATAGCATACAGAGTACTGCTTCCCAAAGTAGTAACGTACAGAACACTCCTAGAAGTAATAAATGCCATGATCAAACAAGTTAGAGACAAGTTACTTGGTCATCCCTCTTGAACAATAAAACAGAGGCCACCTGGACAATCGGCTTCAGATATTTTCCATCTGTCCCAATACTCAGACATTTAGGAGACTCCTCCACCAGGAAATCTAACAATTGTAGCTGTCCACTTACAGGTGCTACAATGAATGATTGATTCTGTATTATTCTTCCACTGTTATTCTCACACTCACAGTCTCCTCACCCACCAGTATTTCCTACCCTTACAGAAAAGTGTCAGGATTCAGCAGGAAGCAAGCAATTTGGTAATGAAGTCAGCATTCAAATTGGATAGCGCAAGCAAAACTCTGAGGGCAGCTGAAGGAAGAATGCTAGATAACTGTGTAGTAGAAATTAGTTTTATATACCCTACCAGAGTGTCTAAAGACAGTGTTGCTGGATAATGCTGCTTCTGTGGATCAGGAAAAAAACCCAGGCTGGGAAGTAGGAAATTGATGGGGTCCTATAATTTGAATCTGCTGTCCTCTTAAAGATCAAAAAAAGAAAACAAATTACTTATGGATTGAAGAATAGACTGAAAAGCCATTCACTCATAAGATTTCTTTACAAATACTTAGCAAGGAGGAATATCTTCATTTGAGCTACAATATTTAGAAGGGAGTTAAACACTGAAAAGTAAGAGGGGAAAGAAACTGAGAAACCTATAGAATGCAAGAATCATTCATTATGAAGCTAGGATAGAATATCACAGCACTCTAGGAATAAAATATAATATGATTTTTCAAATGGCCCAAAGAGAAATGAATATGATACTCAAAATACAGGTTAAAAAAATTTCAGGTTACAGAAAATCAAACCAATGATATGGACAATAGCTATCCCTGTGCAATGGAAAAGTAATTATAATAAAAATACTAGCAGTCTAATCACAAGCACACTCTACCAGCCAACAAGTAAAAGGTTGGGCATGGAGAGAAGACCTTCTTCTCCTTCCTGATGCTGTCCCCAGTATGAAGGGGTGAGACTGTCTGAATGTCCTGCTCCTTGCCTCCCAGTCACTACTTTCCTGATGAAACAGACTTGGGAAGCCAGTGTTACATGTATGAACACACACACACACACACACACACACACACACACACAGTCGAGAGACACTGAGGACCAGATTCCACACTGACTGAGGATCTGATGAAAGAAGTGAGTTTATTTCAGAATAGCATAATAATCTAATGGTTTGGTCAAGGAACCAAGGGAAATAACAAGGATTCAAATGCAGGGGCTAGAATAATGATAGAGTAGCCAAACTGAGCTCGGGGATCCAGCTTCATTTCTGGACTTTAGTCAAACAATCGTAGCAGTCTGTAGGGGCTCTACTAGGTCACGAATCTGATTTTTTTTATTTCTAACTTTTGATCTTTTTGTCTTCCACACAATACCGTAGAGATTTTGCATTTGAAAATCACTGACTCCTAGCCAGGCATAGTGGCGCATGCCTTTAATCCCAGCACTCAGGAAGCTGAGGCAGGAGGATCGTTGTGAGTTCAAAACCAGCCTGGGCTACAAAGTGAGTTCAAGGCCAGCCTGCATAGTGAGACCCTGTCTCAAAAAATAGGGCTGAGGATTTAGCTCAGTGGCATAAGTGCCTGCCTGGCAGGTGCAAGGTTCTGAGTTTGATCCCTACAACAACAACAACAACAACAACAACAAATAAATCACTGACTTATGGTGGCTTTGTCCAGACAGGAGCTACAGGGAGGGCTGCAGTGGGTGAATCATAAATACAAAACTTACAGGTATGAGTTACCTTAGGCAATATCAAAGGTCACACCAAAAACATGCAGGATCTAGAATAAACACGGGTCTCTGCAAAGGTGCTAGAGACACTGTGACCTCACATATGTTGAACCCTCAGGAACCAACAAGCATGAACTAGATGCACAGGTTTTTCATGAAAATGTCAACCTGGATGACCTTAAACAAACTCTAAGTGGCCTAAGATTGAAGACTGTTACAGTCTGGACTTGAAAGTCACAGACACTGTTTGGTATTAAAAGCTTTGTAACCAGCTTGACCTGACATTACATGCTAAACTAAGAGAGGAGCAGATAGTCTAGATGTAAGAAAAATATTATTATACATTCTCAAATGACAAAAGTATCTCCATAGGCTAGCTGACTTCTACATACACTATGAAGCACTAGCAAAATTCTAGTTTGAAAACATTAATGTTGGACTTAGGGATATTAGCACTTCCTGCATAATTGAGTGAGAAGCATACTATGAAACAAAAAAAAGTACTACAATTCCTGTTACAAAACAGAAATAGCTGCTAAAATAATTATACAAAGGCAGAATAAATGAACAAACTATTATCACTGTGAATATCTGTATAAAACTTTAAGTGAAACATTAAATGAAGATGTTTGAAATGTATGTAAATGTAAAACATAAATACACACACACACACACACACACACAAAACATGGCCACATATAACTACTCCCATAATGGAAAGAAGATAAAATAATAAAAAACCTATTAGCATGATTAAAAATGTGAGTAGAGTAAAATAAAATCAATCCAATGAATGCCAAGAAGCAATGCATGAAAGTCAAAATTCACTTGTTTTCAAATGCAAACACCTGTTAGTTAACTTGAATTCATAGAATAATATTTTTGAAAGATAAGAATCTGGTGGGCTTCTGATAAAGGTGTAAAAGTGACTTCACTTGGAAATCTTGTTTCCTCAAATTCATAGCAAAAACAAAGTATATATTTTAAAAACTCAAAAGATACGGTCATCCTCAAAAGCATGCCTGGAGCAAAATTGATAGCATCAAGCTCTACTTGGAGACTAAGACTACAGACCAACTGGTCTCACCTATCCGATAGGGGCACCAACTGTTTGTAGCTCAACTCCTGTGGAGGACAGGGACTAAAAGCGTTTCTCCAGAGAACAGCTAAATCCGTTGTGCAGAAGACTCCAAACAATGTATGTATATCTGCCTTCAAATGGAGGGACTATAATTCATGCACTTTGTAAGTGTGGGCATGCAGTAAGTTCTTCTGAAGGTACAGTATGGAAACAAAAGTTAAGCTCATAGAGAAGAAACCTAATAAACACTACCTATACCGGGGATGGAGGTCAAGGGCATTCCACAAAGTGTAACCAGTACTCTCCAAATCTGTCAAGGTCATTAGAGCACAAAGTCTCAGAAACCATCATAGCCATGAGGAGCCTAAAACAACATGAATAGATATAAACTGCTACCTGCATAAGATCCTGGAAAACAAAATGGACATCAGATTTACAAAAAGCAAATCTAAGTTGGAAATGATATATCAATATTGGTTTATTAATTGTGAAATGCACCATATATAAATACTAGAGGGAACTTGGTATGTCATATAAAAGAACTCTATGCATTTGGGAACTACATTTATTATCTTTATAATAATTATATAAGTTTGAAACTATGCTAAACTGAAAAATTTATTTTATAGAAGCATCACCACACTTTGAGACAACTGGATGACAAAATACTAATAAAAATGTGCTTTCCACTTCACATAACAAACTGGTATTATTTCTAGGAGGTAAAGAGGTAAAAAGTAAGATTTATCAGAAGAAAAGACACAATGATAGATTTGTACAATGAAGGAAACTATTTTCAAGGAAAAACATTAAATATACCAAATAAAAGATGAATTTATAAACTTAATACATAAGTTTTATGGGTCAAGAATTACACTGATACATAGGTGAAATTTCAATAAACAAATTTAACATATTTATATGATTTATAATGATTATTATTATTTTTTTTGTGTGGCACTAGGGTTTGAACTCACAACCTTGCGCCTGCCAGGCAGGCGTTTAAGCTGCTGAGCCAAACTCCCAGCCCTAGTGTTTTGAGGCAGGGTCGCACTGTGTAGCTCAGACTGGCCTTGTGCTCCCGTTGTAGCCCAAGCCGGCCTCGAACTCACAACGCTCCTCCTTCCTCAGCCTCCCGAGTGCTGGGATATAATGATTATTTAATACACAATGAGTCCCTAAAAATTTGTCATAAGAGTATAAGATTAGCTAACATACCCTTGCCAGAGGTGGGTATCAGCCTCTTTTTTATACTTGGTAATATAGCTGGAAAAAATTTATGTGTTCACCTAATAAACTTTTAAAAAGTATGTAGTATGTAAATCTGCAGTGATCAGTTGCACTTCCACTCTAGCTATTGTATATTTGTATACTGATATTTGGCCATTTTCTATTTCTATTTCTTATGAGTCCCTAAGAATCTGTAAGAAAAATACTCCAAATAGAAAAATGGCCAAATATCAGAATACAAATATACAATAGCTAGAGTGGAAGTGCAACTGATCACTGCATATTTACATACTAAATACTTTTTAAAAGTTTATTAGGTAAACACATAAATTTTTTCCAGCTATATTACCAAGTATTAAAAAAAGGCTGATACCCACCTCTGGCAAGGGTATGTTAGCTAATCTCATACTCTTACGACATGAATTCAACATTCAAGATTTATATAGTCATTATTCCAATCTTTTTTTTTTTGACACATAAAAAGTGACTGATCTGAGACATCACGTGATGACTTAACACATGGATAGAAGATGTAATGTTAAAATCAGCATAGGTATATCTATCTCCTCAAACACTGATCATATTTTGTGGCAAAAATGTTCATACATTGGTCATTTGAGAAATGCAAATTAAAACAACACTGAGATTTCATCTCACCACAGTAATGGCTATCATCAGAAATCAACCAATAACAAATGCTGGAGGGGCTGTGGGGAAAAAGGAACTCTTCTCTACTGTTGGTGGGAATGTAGACTGGTACAACCACTGTAGAAATCAGTGTACAATTTGTAACAGCTAAATTTTGGAAACAAATCAAAGATCTTTCCACTGAGAATTGGTTAAAAAAGATATGGTATTTTATACAATGGAGTGCTACTCAGCTATAAAGAAGGATAAATTTGAGACTTTTATAGGGAAATGGATGTAACTTAAGACTGTACTCATAAGTGAAATAAATGGAACTTGCATATGTAAACATTGTATTGTCTCCCTAGTATAAGAAGCCAAAAGAGTAAATAAGATCCAAAATGTACAATAGACATTGTGAAATGGGAAGAAACTGTTCAAAATGAAAGAGAAATTGAAATGGGGGAAAGGAGAAAAGAAGGGAAAAGGAAAATAAATAAATATATATGTATATACAAAATAGCTAAGACAGTTATACTATTAATTGCTATTAGTTCATTGACATAAACGTTTGTGCCTATATTGTTTCATCACTTTTTCATGTATATATCTTGCAATATGAGCAATTACTTTGAAGATAATGACATGCAATGTACTAACCATTGTTACTCTCCCACAATCTTATTTTGAAATTTTGTACCATTGTTTTTATTTTTTTCTTTAAAATAAAATTTTTACAATGTTCAAAATTCTTTCATCTCTCTTAAAATATATAGTACATTGTCACTATCTATATTTTCTCTACTGTGCAACAGAGTACCAGACCTTTTCTATCCTTTCTACCTACAAACTTATTACCCATTTATTAGCCTTTCCCTGCCCTCCTTTGCCCCTACTCTCCTCAATCTTTGATAAACAGAGATTTTATCTCTAGTGTAAATTAGTGCAATTATAAAACTGAGCCAATTTTTATATGGTCTATGTTTCATGCAAAATTCTTAACAATATCTAAATATTTATAAAAATCTGTTTAAAAGAAGTCCCACTGGGTTTCTAATCAGTGACTTTTAACTAACAAGTTCTCAAACAGGCACACTTGTTCTCAAACAGGCACACTTCCCATCAAACATGAAATGAACACCTGCCATTTGTACTATGTGATTTTTCTCAAAAGTCTTGTCATTTTCAGTTTTCCTCTTTGCTATTATCAAAATCACTTTCCATAAAAATAAAACTAACTTACATGGCAGGAACTCAAAGATACTGGATAGAAAGATGGAAAAATGGATTGATGATTGAATAAGTGGATGGATAGAAGGATGGATGGATGGAAAGACATATGGCTAAAAGAAAGGATTAAAAGGCACAAATTAAGAAGGGAGGGAGAGCAGGTAGAGGGATGGTAGATTGAACAGATAAACAAATGAGTGAATAGGCAAACACACTTGAAAGTAACCAAGCTCATATCCTCCCTTAAAGTCCCCGTCTTCTAATTTTAGCATCATAATCATTAAAGCATAAATGATAGTAAGATTCCTACCCAAAAAAGTAATTAAAAGGTAAAGGAAAACATTAGCATTAATTGTGTTGTAAGAATATTTTAACAGTTTCATTGTCTGAAGCTAAATAAAAAATAACATTTAAAAATAAATCTAATAGTTATGCTTTGCCTTAAACATGAAAGCCTTGTGACAAAAGTAGTACAAATATTTTGAAACATAAGGAACTTTAAATTATTTAAGTAGGATTCCAAATAGATTTACATAAGTCTCTAGATCTGTTTACATCTGAATTCACAATGTACCTAAACATAATATGGCAACTTTTAAATATTTTGATGACTGAACCACATATGAAAGAAATTTAAAGTTTACTTTTTCAAAAAAAGTCAATATTTCTAAAGTAGACCATAAAAATAACACAGGCATTCTTTTGATCCTCATGAGTATACTTTATTTGCCCTTGAAAAAATATATCCAATGTACCTTTCAGAATGATTTATTAGGTGTTATTGTTACAGTGTTCAATATTGTTCAATACTGAACTACTATACTGATTACCACTCTCCACTCTGCGTTAGTTCTATCATGTGCTTTTATTTACCTCCTGAGGCAAAAACATTTTAATTGGTTTAGAGAAGCTTGAACTCTCTTTTATCAATGGCAGATTTCATCAAAATGGAACTAACCCAGGAGCTGTGGTCCCAGGGCAGAAAAAATCATGATCTACTTTGGGTTTCTAAGATTTAAGACTTATAAACCAACAATAAAAAAGGAAAATAAAGCTTCTCTGTAAGGTTACAAACTTTTTATTATTATATACATACATACATATATATGTGCCTACTTATATATAAATGCATGAATACATGTTATCATTTTAAAGATCTTAATATGTGTACATACACATGTAATCATTCCCCAGTATTCACGAAGAGATGGTCCCAGGACCCTCTGTGGACACCAAAAATCTACAGATGTTCATATTCCTTATATAAAATGCTACAGTAATTGTATATAGCCTAAGCATATACTCTTTGATATGCTTTAAACTACTTTACATTAGGTATAATGCCTAATACTGCAATAAAAATACTATGCAAATAGCCACCATACTATTACTTAGGGAATAACAACAAGAAAAAAGTCTGTTTATATTCAGTAGAAACAGTTTTTCAGATATTTTCATTTTATTAATTTACGTTTGCAGTACATAATTACACTCACTGTGGGGAATTGGGACTCATACATAACACATTTTAATTCTTTTTTTCCCCTTCTCTCCACCTCCTTTTATTTTTCCAGCATCAGATTCACTTATTTATCTTGTAAGACCTTATGAAGTTAATTATCATATACACAGATTAAAATATGTTAAATATTGTTGATCTCAGTTGGTGGAATATGTGGGTGTGGAACCCACAGAAAAAGAGGATCAACTGTGCAGACCTATACATACATACACATATATGCACATACACTGATATGAGCACAAATGTGCATAGCACTCAACCACAATTTCATAGAAATGTTGATATACACAGAATATATTTAAAAGTCTAAAAGAACATTTAACATAGCAAAGCTTTTTGGCCTATTAGTCTAATCAAAAATCTATAGATGTTCAAGTCTCTTATATAAAATTCTGTATTAATTGTATGCAGCCTAAAAATATACTCTCTGATAAGCTTTAAACCATCTTAGATTAGGTATAATGCCTAATACTGCAACATAAAACACTTCATTTACTTAGGAAAAGTAAATGAAACTACTCAATATTTCTCCTATTTTCTTTTGTTAGTAAGCTGCTTGCCAAATTATACAAACATTAAATTTTTGGAACACCAAAGTCAATTTTGAAATGATTTACAGTTATAGTAAATCCTGTGAACTGCATAAACTTAGGCAAATGGTGCATTATTTTAATAGGCCTATATTTCTTTAAGTATTCATTTTACAGTCCTCTATTATTTATGAACAATGCACATGAAATAATTTGCTTGTAGCACTAAAGTCTGTATTTAACAGACTTCAGTACCATGCAGATTTCCCTACCAAAACTTGAAGCTAAACTGTGATTTGCAGTCTAATATTAATCAAAATACATGTACAATATTACACTGCTAGCCACAGGAAGAAACAAACATCTTTGACTATCATTTTCTAAAAATCTTTATTTTACTGTATGAGGAATGCTTAACACGGGATCTACTCTCTCAACGAATTGTTTAGTGTACAATGCAGCATTATTTTTAAAAAAACAAATATTAACAAGGATGTAAAGAACCTGTTGATGAGAATGAAAAATGGTGCAATTGCTATGAAAAACAGTATAAAAGTTCTTAAAAAAAAAACTGCCATGTGATTCACCAATCCAACTTCTGAGAATTTATCCCAAAGATCTGAAATAAGGATCTTGAGAAGTTATTAGGATAGTCATGTTCATTAGAGTTCTGTTCACAATAACCACAACGTGAAAACAACTCGGAACGTCTTTCAAGAGTGGCTTAGCTTTTGCTTTGACCAGTCAAGTTGATGAGAATCACAAGCCACTAGACACAGAAGAACCAGGAGAGAAAAAACTAACCTATCCCAACCAACCCACTGCACAGAGGTGCAGTTCTTCCTTGCACTGATTTCTGCTATTATCAGTAATATAAAAATCCAGTGGATGTGCAGTACTCAGACAATGTAAAATGAGATGTCTAAAGTGAACGGTCACTCACTGCTATCCTTTCAGTAAATCCTTAATCTAGGCTCAGTGACAAGTTTTAGAGCTAAACTGTGCACTGCTTTTTATTGCTCCAATCTGGATATGATTTTTTAAACCTCTTTTTATATAGACCTGAACAGAAGTTCTCAAGAAACTATCTCATCCTACAAAATCAGAGGATTTTGCTGCACAGAAAGTTCACTCCAAGACAAAAATCATGGCATTTTATCCAGTGATGTCACAATGGCATTATTTCAATGACTTGATCAAAAGACATTTTCTTCTGAAATGCACATCTATGGTTATGTAGAAAAGTAGGGTCTAGTCCTCTCTGTGATCTAACATGAAAGGTACAGAAAATCTATTCTGGCTCATGACATTTTTCCAGTGCACCTATACATCATCAGAATGTACGTGTGCACATTGTGGAAGACTGTAACTGACCCGCCAAAGTAGTACAGACCCCAAGTCCACTTTACAAGTGCTTTCTCATTAATACTGTCTAGAAGAGCAAATGTGAACTTGTTTGTTTTTGTTTATTCAAACACTTCCTACTACCATGTCTCAGTTACTTTTCTCTTATTGTTGAGATAAAATACCTGGTGCCCAAAGAGAAGCAAAGAAAGGTTTATTTCTTACAGTTTTTAGAGGTTTCAGTCCATACTCAGCAGGCTTCAAGGCAGGGTGGCATGGCTAAGGGGCAGCCGTTCATCGCAGCTGCAAGAAAAAGTGCAAACGGAGCCAAAGAGGAAAGACACGCCTTCTTCCCGCCCTTACACTGTATGTCGGTTCACCCCTGGGTGGGTACAGCACTCACACCACCAATCCCAGCACCAGAGAACAAACCAATCATGAACACCAGACTCAGCCCTGTCCATGATTACATGAGGCTTGGAGCAGGGGCATCCGAATACAAACCATAACATACCACAATGGTATGACACCAAAATAACACAAAGGAAAGTTCAAGTATCTTCTGTTGTTTAAAAGTGTGACAGGTTGAGTATTGAAAAGAACATAATAATAATGATGATTGGTGAATGTTAAAGGAATCTTTGAATCCATAAAAATTCATGGATTCACAATGATATTAAAAAATCTTGAAAAATGCCTCATTGTTGCCTATTGTGTTTGTCTTTGAAAACTGGAAATCAGAGCATACAACTAAACATGTTTTTCTATTTTTCCATAGGAACTGCATTTCAGAGCAACTCAATGATCCCAGTTTCATGAGGGAAAACTACTTCACAGAATGCTGCCATCTGATAATCATAGAAGGAAGAATAAAACTGAAAAGAATTATTATTTTGAAACGTCTAATAAAATTATATATTCAGATAAGGATTATAAACTGATTTTAAGACCATTATATGAATGGTTCATTGGAATTTGATGCATATATGGTGCCAATGTGACCATATAAATCATTTTCTGGTTGTAAAGGGAAATTTATATGTCCAATGGAATAAAGACAGTCATCTTCTTAATAGTGATCAATTTTTAGTTTCAGTGAAAATAGGATGACTGTAATCATGTTTTCAGGCATAATAGAGTATAAAATACACATTATTTTAAAGTATTCTATCTAAAATGTTTAACTAGGATCTAATCAACATTTTGTAACTAAATTCCAGGCTTCAGAAAATGTAAGCTATTGAGTGATAGTTAAAGGACACAGTGAGGAAGCAATAAAACAATATACAGGAGGTAGAATATTCAACATATCAATTGGTTAAATCTCTGGGTTATGAACCTGCTTTTGATCAAAAGATAAATTTACAGGATATGACAAGCAGATGCAATATAATAACTCTGACTTTAGCTGTGTTTGTAGAAACCAACCATTAAAATTTTAGCGAACAGTTTGGGATGTTCATCAGCTATCAAATGACACTAAGTAATTACAAACTTTATTAAGTATTATAATGCTACTTTGTCAGTATGTTTATATGTTCTAATTTTTTAGAATTTCAGGTTCACTTTATTTGGTGGAACAATGCAACATCAGAAATTTTTAAAAATACTTCTTTTTGATACCAGGACTTGAACTCGTGACCTTGCGCTTGCCAGGCAGGCATTGTGCCACTGAGCTATATCCCCAGCCCTAAAAATACTCTAAAATTTAAAAAAATTAAGCACAAAATGTCTTTATTACAACTACCCCATGCTCCAATCTATGTTCTACACTCTGAGAAGTACTGCTTTTTCCATGACAGTATTCTTCTAACTAGAGAAAACATATTTGGTTCGTTAGTTGGTTGGCTGGTCGGTTGGTTGGTTGAGTGGGTGATGGGATGGTTGGTTATCTATCTCCCTCTTCCAGAATACAAATCTACAAGAAACTGGATCTTGCTTGTAATATTCACAATTGTATTTAAGACCTTGAAGAAATACATGGCGTGCAGCAAATGCTCAATAAATATTGATAAATTCTTTAAAAATACACTTGTACTAAAATCACAGCTAATACTGTATTCATAAACATTTTGTTTTGAAGTTTTCCTTTGCTTAGATATGTGGTCTTCTGTGAAAATGTGTTGACAAAACTGGGAAGGGGATGCTTTTTATTTTACATATGAATGGAGCATACCTTGTGTGCTGCCAGTTAACAAAGAGGAAAAGGATGGAAAGCTGTGGGATTCTAATTCCGTGTTAGCTGAAATCACATGTGAACACCCTGCTGTGCGCAGCTGGATGACATCCCTATGAAGTTCAAAGAGCTGAGTTTTCCAGCACCTGTTCCTGAGCTATAACCTGTTTACACTTTTCATAATAAGATGAAACTCAATGTTTTCAGAAAGCCAGTACATGAGAGTTCTAAACATATCCTGCTGGAATTAAATCTTCAGTCTTAAAAATAAACCTTGCAGTGTTCAGATGAAAGAAAATTAAAACATTTTATTTTAAAAAATGTGACATGGAAAATCATAATCCACAGTAACTATACCAGTGTGAATAGGAACATCTTTTCTAGCTACAGGAGGCATATATTATATTAAGATCAGATTTAAATTTATAAACTACAGAGACTTCAGCTCAAAAAATACTAGTAGCAGATTTTTGTCATTTATAAAGACTAGATTACAAAAAGAAACTATTAATAACATCATATGCTAATCATTTTTTGCCTTCACACTGAAAAATCTATTTTAATAAAGGCCACCCAAAGACCACTAGGTTATGTGTTTGATGGCAGCATGCCTAATGGATTATGTTAGATTTCTTAATCTAATCAAGAAATGGAGAATGAAGAGCAAGCATCACTCATACTGACACCATAACAGGAAATCAGTGACTTCACAACTACCTTTGTTATCAGAACACCACTTTATACAACTAGAATTAAATCTCCAACTCAGTTCTATTGTCATTCTTAGGGTTGGTTGTCTAAAAACTATGCCAACAAACTCGAGGCAAGATCTAGTCAGTTACAAAACAGAAAAACTATCTTTCAACCTCAGCAATAATAATTATATCTATTTAATCAATATTAGCCAGATTTTACCAGTTCCTCACTATGCTAGGATCAGAGAATACAAAGAGGAAAAGGACCATGGTCTTTGTCCTAAAAGCGTTCATATTTTGTGATGGAAAATGCTCTGCTTCCCAGACATATCCTAACATAAGATTCACAAGAACTGCAAAATATATCCTAAAGATATGCTAAATTATATCAAATCCTAATATTAATTTTTCCTTGAGAACATGATAATATGTTAAATAGTCTATTAATATATTAAATTTGCATGTCATCCAATGATTGATGAGGCAAGATAAAGTGCTTATCAAAATTAAAGGTCTATGCAAATGTAATAAAAGTATTATCAGAAAGAGTTATCACTCACCTAATTCCCTAATATCAGTATAAATTTTGATTGAAAGGAGACACCTTAAAAATTATGTATGTATCTAAAATATGCAAATGCATGAAGAAATAATTAAGCAACTAACACAACAAGATCAAATAGGATCTTTTCCAGGAATGGGAGAAAATCTAAAGATAATTTACTATAACCATCTACAGTTTATAAAGTTTTTGAGGTCATCTATCATCTATTCAGAATGGAAAGAAATTTTCCATCTATTCAGAATGGAAAGAATATCAGAAACCAATAGCAAACGCTACACAGTAAGCGTTCCCTTTAATGTTTCCTCCATGAATGTTAGCACCTATCTTCTAACTCTACTAGGATTAAATAAGTTAATATACACAGGGCACTTTTACTAGTTCTCAATATATGGCAAACAGTCTTTCTTTTTTTTAAAGAGAAAAAACAATAAAAATAGTGATACAGAATTTCTAAACAAGATAACAGGAAATTTACAATGGTTCATATATTGCATATTGTTATCTTCGGAGAAATTGCTCAAATTAAAAAACGTAGACCTGCAAAATTGATCAAACAATATAAGCACAAACTGTTCTTCGCAGTGAACTGAAAGAAATTAGCAGTGTAATTGTCTTAGCTATCCTGTTTGTGTGTATATAGATATATATATATGTATATACATACATTTACTTTTTCTTTTCCCTATACACATAAGAAAAATAAATCAGATACGCATGCATAAACATCACATTGTCTCCCTAGCATAAGAAACTTGAAGAGTTAATAATATCCAAAATGTACAACAGATATTATGAAAGGGGGAGAAACTGCTCAAAAAGAAAGAAAAATTGGGATGGGGTAAAGGAGAAAAGAAGGAAGGCAAACAGTCTTTCTTTACTTTTCTATTTAAATAATACATGTAAGAGACTGATAATAACGCTTAATATATGACAAGCATTCTTTTTAGTTTTTAAACTTAAAAGTGTTGAAATCACACTTTGACTGTAGATAGAGCAAAATAGATCATTAACCATATTTGTTTGATAGGACATAGTTTGTCAATACCCAGTCTAGAGTTCCATAACCAGCAAAGTATGTTCATTAAAAGTAAGACAAAGGATTCTAAATGGGATGAATAGTAGGAAGCACAAGAATCTGTCTTTCTACTTAAACAGTTGCGTTGACACAATCTGTCTGATCAAATAATTTCAAACCTCTGTAGTGCACTGTCCAGGGAAAGGTCCGGAAAGTAAACAGTGGTCACTTTTTGTCTATTTCAAGCCTTAGCACAATAGCAGCTGTTTATCTTCCACTTCTAGCACCATGAAGGCAGCTATGAATGTTTTTCCAGAGGAGTCTACACTGAGTTTGTGGGAGCCAGGGCTAGGAAAAAAGGATACTGGCTTCCAAATACCAGGGATCTGCTTTGATTGCTGATTACTGATTTTGATCACAGAAATACAGTCAGTGAGGCAGGTAGCTAGTGTGGATGCCCCTCCCCACAGTGTTGCAACCTCACGCCCTCTAGCTGTTGGTTCCCAGGGTAATTAAAGGGGTATGTCTTGGTCCTTTTGCCCAACTTCACAGTTCTCTTTTATTCTTTTTCGAAACTGTGTATTAAAGACTAGGACAATCAAATGTAACAATGCATATGGAGTAAATTGTGAAGTGACCACACATGCTCACGGAAAGGCTCCAGCTCAGAAAAGAATGGGTAAACCTTGATTTTACACATCAGGCTGACGTCGGGAACACATTCATCATGCAACAACATTAACAACAACAACAACAAAAAAAACAAAAACAAAAACAGTAAACAAGCAAAAAAAAAAAAAAGAAAGAAAATTGAAGTCTGGAAGAAAAGGTAAAATCTGATTCCAAGAGTTTTAATACTATTCAACTCAAATGCTCAGTTTTCAACCAAAAAAAAAAAAAAATGACAAGAAAGTATGGCTCATTTGAAAGAAAGGTATAGGGGTTGGGATTATGCTTAAGTGCAAAGCACATCCTTAACATGTATGGGGCCATTGGTTCAATCCCCATATCACTTCCCAGAAACAGGAACAATAAGTCAACAGAATCTATTTATAAAAAGATCTAAAGGCAGATTTGCCAAACAAAGACTCTGAAACAATTATCATGAAGATACTCAAAGAACTCAATGAAAATGAGGGAAAGGTCAAGAAAAAAGTACTTGAATGAAATGGAAATATTAATAAAGTAATTTTAAAAACTAAAAAGAAACACTAGAGTTAAAAACAAAAGTAAAATAACTGAAATGAAAAATTCATTGGAGTGATTCAAAGGCAGGTTTAAATAGGCAGGAAAATAGGACAAAGGGGCTAGAAATATAGCTCGTTGGCATAATCACCTGTCTGACAAGTGTAAAGCCCTGAGTTTGATTCTCAGTACCAAAAAAAAAAAAAAAAAAAAAAAAAAAAAAAAAAAAAAAAAGAGAGAGAAAGAAAATGAGACAAAGAAAATTATTGAGTCTAAGGAAAAAAATGACTTAGGCATATTGAACACAATTTAAGATACATGTGAACATTTAAACAGATCGATATATACATTTTGGAAACTCTGATTTGAGGTAAAGAATATTTAAATAAATAATGATTGTAAACTCTGAAACTTTGATAAAAGACATGATTAGAAACATACAAAAGTTTTTTAAAAAACTCTGAATAAACACAACTCAGAGACCAACATCAAGACACATTAAGATCAAAATTTTCCAAGCCAACAGGGTAATATTGAAAACCAGTATTTGTCACATACAAGGGATGCTCAATGAAATTGTCATGAAATTTATCATCAGAAACTATGGAAGCCAGAATATACTGGGACCAATATATTCAGAATACTAAAAGAAAAAAAAAAGTCAATCAAAAATCTTACATTTAGCAAAACCACCCTTCAAAAATGAAGGAAAATTAAAGACATTTTCTAATAAACCAAAGATATGATAGCTCATGGCTACTAGATCTGCCAAGCAAAAAATACTCAAAGTTGTCCTGCAAGAAGAAATGAAAGGACATTGGACAGTAAACTGAAGCCATATAAAGAAACAAAGATATATTTTTTTCTGCTCACCATGGAATACTTAGAAATCAATAACACAAGCAAATCTGCAAAATTCAGAAGGTCATGGAAATTAAACTGTACACTTAATGAATGGATCAAAGAAGAAATCACATGACAAATTATAAAATACTTACACTACTGAAAATAAAAATTAGATATACCAAAACAAGAAGCAAAACAAAAAACAACGCTAAAAGAGAAATCTGTAGTCATAAAAGCACTTACACTGAAAAACAAGAGAAGTCTTAAATCAACATCAGGAAAATGACAAGAATATGAAGCTAGTACAGAAGAATACAGTAAAGGTTTTAATCAAAGCAGTAAAAGAACAAAAATATTTTAGCATTTCACAAATACAGGAAAGTAAACTATACTGGCCTACTTTCCTATTGTTAGGACAAACTACCTGACACATACAATTTAAAGGAAGAGAGGTTTCCTTTTGGGTCATAATTTCAAAGGTTTCAGTCTATGGTCAACTATCTCCTAGGCAGAAACATCATAGTGGAAGGATATGGTGGAGCAAAGCTGACTGCTTCATGGCATGGAAGGTAAAGCACAAGGAAAGAACAAGAGCAAGAGATATACTGTACCCTCCAAAGGCACACCTCCAACGACTTAACTCCTGCACATTGGGCCCTACCTCCTAACAGCACATTCAAGTATGAATACCACCTGATTATGTCCACTGATGCATATAGCAACCCTGTGGTCTAGTCACCTTTCCAGGAGTTGATCTAGTCAAGTTGACAATTAAGAATAACTGGCACATAAGGACTGAAATGGTTTGTTATGGTTTAGATCTAAAGTATTCCCTTGTATCTCATGTTCAGAGATGGGGCTTTTGAAAGATGACTGGATTGTGGGGGTACTGTAACCATCAGTAGAATACTCTATTGACGAATCTGTAGCTGAATATGCTGTTAGTAGGTGGGCCCTGGTTGAAGGAGGTGAGTCATTCATTGCCAGCAACCTGAAAGGGTGTGTTCTTGTTCCTGGCTCTTTCCTTTTTTATGCTTCCTGGCTGCCATGGAGTGAGCAATTTTCCTTTGCCATTTCTTAGAGTCAGGCAACCATGAACTGAACCCACTGAAGTCACTGGCCAAAATAAACCTCTGATCCTTTAAATGTTAGTCATCAAATATTTTGTCCCAAGGAGGGAACATGACTGGCACATAGCTGCTATTAAGAAACATGATCATGTATACGAGAAAACTTAGCCAGAACTCAGGATCAAAATCCATATATGAAATTATGTGCATCTCCACAGAAGTCCAACAAATAATTATAAAGTGGAATATAAACAAAGAATATCAGAATATCAAGTACAATCACATTAAATACCTAGTAATTAAGCTAATAAAAGGTGCCAAATCTGAAAAGGGAAAATTAAAATTAAAAGTATTGCTAAAAAAAATTTAAAAACTAAAAGGATTACTGATAGAAATGAAAATTTTAATAGGAGAGATCAAGTGGAATATTTACATGCATATATGTAATATGTAATATATTCCACCAAAAAATGTATACACACTTTACCAGTTCACCATATGAATAAATGTCTGGAAGCTAATGGCCACCACTGTGAGCACGTCTCGTAATTGTAGAGGCCAAAGATAACTTGTATTATTCTCATGATGTCTCAATAAATTTAGTAGTAAAATTTATACAAGTTTTTATTTTCCTGATGTACACATTTTTTGGTAGTCTACCCCTAATTGATCTTTGGATTCAACACAATCCAGTCAAAATCCGAGTAGAATTTTTAAAGAAATTAACAAACTGATTCTACAATTTATTTAGAAATGAAAACATCACATGGGTGAAAAAATTCTTAAAGTTATTTAACAAAAGTGAAAGGGAAGCCCAAGATCATGTCATCAGCAGATTCAGGCCTATTCCTTTTTGCTACAAAAATAGTACCTCTTCCTTAATTCTCACATAAAAAGAATGAACACTTTATCCTCAAATAGTGGAAATAAGTCAAAGTGCTCTCTTCACTCTCTTTTACAAGGGTTTTAATCCTGTTAGGGGGAGCATAGCCATCAGGACTCAATCACTTTTCCATGGCTCCCCCTCCCTCAATACCATCAACAATGGGGATTAGGAATAAATGAATTTTGAAGTGGCATATTTAGACTGTAGCAAAGTCTAAATGTAAACCAAAAATAGTGTGCATTTGTTCCATTCTTCTTTACTCCTCTTCTTCCTCTCTGTCCCTTCCAGCCTGGCCCATTTTACCTTCACTATGTCTACAGAAGAATTTCTAGACAACTCCACAGTATTGTATAGTCATGTGAAAACTGGCATCTAATTCGTGTGCAGATCAGCCAATGAGTTTGCTAGAGAAGAGAAAGAGTTTTTAGTATCCTTCCATGAATATCAAGAGAGACCCCAAATTCTCACTTTTATTCATGTCTCTGGACCTTTCTGTTGTGTTTTTCTAACCTGGTTTCCTGGCACTATTATTCTTCAAATAGACCGCACAACTACTCTGATAGGAATTTCTCACATTCACTTTATTTTCTCCTTTATTACTTCCTTCCTCTCTTTCCTCCTTTTATCCTCCTTCTTGGTTTTGAGGCCACTTTTCCTCTGGAAGTAATACCAATCTGAGAGATAGTCACTGAAAGTCTTCTGAGAGACTAAGAAGCACTTTAATAGCCTATTAGGACAAAGGCAGAGAGAACGAATATAGCTTCCATATTGGGGAAGAAGGATCACTAGGTTGGAAACCCAAGGTTTTGTACCCCAAAGTAAGAAGTGAGGACAAAGTGAAAACTGAGCAGCCTTCCCGGGGAGCACAGTCCAGATTCAGGGCACCTCATATTCTGACATTTGGTCTGAAATGATTTTGCTTTCTCAGAGACCTGTAAAAATCACACTGAAATCCTCTGAAGGAAGATATCGTTGTAAGCCTAAAATTATTTTCTATAAACAATTCTGCAATTCCCATATCTGGAACCAATTAAAATATAGCTAAGTACCAAAGGAGGCATGAAAACATGAAAGAGAATAAGAAGACTTGCGAGAGGACTTGGTCAGGTCTAAAAGATCTCTAAGTAATGTTAACTGATATAGATTTTAAAATAAGAATGGGCTAACCAGAAAAAAAAATAAAACATGTGTTTCCATTCCTAAATATCATCCATAATAAGTTGACTTGGAGGCATCCTTAGTCAAAAGTGAGAGAAGGACCTGACAAACCTCTGTCTCCAAGTAATGTTCCTGGGCACTGAAGGGAGGAAGCCAACAAGGCCTTGGCATGGGACCATCATTAATTAGCTTCCTGAGGCATGGTAACAGAGGAGGAAGAATCTCATATTACCCACATTCTTCTCTAGATTATGTATCCATCAGGTTTCCTAGTGTCTTGTGATCTTCTCTATATAAATTAAGATTACTGACATAAAATTTTAAACACTATAGATCTCTTCAGGACTGAAAGCATAATTTAGAACATCCTTGACAACTTGAAGAGATACCAGATGTACAAGATAGTTTTAAAGGATTTCCAAAGGACAGCAGAGTAGTGAACAGCAGGGAAAGAGCTTCTCTAAGGTTTGGTGTTCAGATGCTGCAATGCAGCAATATTAGGAAGAGAAGAAGGACAAAAGTAGTTTGCAGGGTCACAGGAAGCATCTAAAGTGAGAACTGAAGGCCAAAGAGAGAGTGAAGACAGAAACTTCAATGAAGAAGAAGGAAATAACAGGTGGTTTTTTCTCCCTGAGCCCAGACTTACTGCATGGGAGGGGTGACTCAAACCTGCAGAAGCAGTGACTACTGGCAGCATCAGAGACCTCCACAGAGAAATGCACAAGTGGAACAGAGTAGTGAATGCAATGAACTTTAGTGGCTGGTGAGTTATTTAGGTCCCCATATCCCCCAGGAGCAGGCAACTGGCTGGCAGCCTTCTTGGAGAGAGGCCAAGTAAGTTCAAGATTCAGAATAACTATGGGGCAGCTCCACTTAGCAGCTCTCAGTGTTAGGATAAGGCTGCTGAGTTCAAGGCAGTGGGAAGTGAATACAGTGTTACAAACTGAAAAATCAGGTTCTAGCTTCACAGACAGGAACAAATATGAACTTCAGTGGAACTAGATACAGACTTGTTGGGATTATCCAGTACCCCACCATAAAGCTATGGCTGGCTTGCTGGGATTAATCAACATGGATCTGGACTGTCTGCCTATGTTGTCTAACAGAGACAGCAGAGACATGCTTTGAAATGGATATTTATTTTTCTTATTTTCTTCTCTTTTCCTTTCTTTTCTTGTTTTTGTTTTGTTTATTTTTGACTGTTTGTTCTTATTTTTGTATGTGAGCAAACATGGTTCCTTGTTCTTACGTTGTTGTTCTGTTCTGTGCTTGTTTTTATTTCTTCTCACTCTCTCTCCTGTTTCCCAAAATTTGCATAATCCCCCTTGCATCCTCCAGCCTGGCTTCTAATCTGTTCCTCTTCTATTTCTCTATTTCTTCCCCCTAACCCATTTTAAATTTTCTCCCCTGAGGGAAAAATCACCATATCTAGGGCTTACTTACTATATAAAATTTTCTGGTTCATTCTAGATTTTATTATATAACAACAAATCTAGTTCATAAAGTTAAAGATGGCAAATTAATGTTTACCATAGTTTGTCATCTTCTGCGCTGTTTGATGCTATTGTTACTGCTGATTCTACTACTTTAGACAAGGTGGCATAATTATTTTAATCAAGTTTTTTTCATTTATACTAAGACTGAGGCTGCCAAAGGGTCATAAAAAATACTATAGTTTACTTAAGTCAGAACTAGGAGCACAGCCAAGTGGAGTGCAACATCTCATCCTCAATAAATAGAAGAGGTAGGATCTTGCAATAGACTCAAAACCCAAAAGCCAGTTAAAAGACATCTCTGAGAAGTAATCATTTCCTAAAAGTTCTAAATACTAGCAATAAAGCTAACTGCCATAAGCAATTTACATACATCAACCTAGGAATTAAACTAAAAAAATTGAAAATAATAAGACACTGAAACAAGGTTCCATCTCAGACTTCCAGCTCATCAAAGGCAAACACAGAGGGCACTGAGGTGGATAAATCTGAAAGCCACCCACCTGTACTTGCTGAAGTGGTAACAGTAGAATTAACAAAGCAAATGAACAAGGCTCTAGAGAAAAATCAAATCAGATAACTAAAGAGATAGTGACCAGAAAGAAAGATAAGCTTAGTGAGTCTAGAGCAGTTACAAATAACAAATAGAGTAGCTAATGATGGAAACCATGAATGCTCAATAGAGGAAAGAAATGGAATCCATAAAACAGATACAAACATATCCAGAAGATTGAAAATTCCATTAAAAGTATATGCAATATAATAAGCCAATGTAAGGGCAGACTATCAGATATACAAAACAGGATTGTGGTTAGTGATCATGAAAAGAAATGTTTCTTAAAAATAGAAAGAGGCCATGGAAAATCAATCCAGCAGCTGCTGGATGATGCAAAGAAAAATACCACTGATCAGAGTCAGTACAAAAGCAAAAGATAACACAAACAACCAAAAACTGTTCACAGAAGTAATGGAAGAAAACTTCCCAAGCTTGGAAAAAGAATTTGATAAACATAAAAATTAGGCATACAGAATTCCAATTAGCCATGATCAAAAGAACATCTACAGCAATGAATATAATAGTCGAGATTCCAAAAATTCAACACAAGAACAGAATATTAAAAACTGCTAGAGAAAAGAAACAAATCATGTATGAAGGAAAGCCCAACAGAATTACAGCAAAATTCTCAACACAAAGAGATATTGAAGTATTTCAATCCCTAAAAGAAAACAAAGTCCATCTATGATATACCCCACAAAATTATCTTTCAAGATTGATGGAGACAAAGGATACTTCCATGACAAAGAACACCTGAGGAAATTCATGACTATCAATCAGCACTCCAAAATGTTCTGAAAGACACTCTCAAAAGAGATAATAAGGACTACAACTTCATGAGCTCAACAGGATAAATCTACAGGTAAGGCAAGCAATTAAAAAGGGGAAGAGAAGGGAACCAAGAAAAGGAAAGCAATATGACAAGGACAGGTCAATACATATTAGTTATAATCATAAATGTTAATGGTCTCAACTCACCAATCAAAACAAACAGACTAGCAGAATGGATTAAATAGCAAGATCTAACAATCTGCTGCATACAAGAAACACATTTAATTAAAAAAAATTATAGACTGAAAGGCAAAGAATGGAAACCAACACTCCCTGTGACGGAAATCTAGAAAAAAGTAGAGCTATCTATTCTATTTGAAGATAAAGTGAATTTCAAGTGAAGAATGATTGAGAGATAGAGAAGGTCACTACATCCTTATGAAGAGAACATTCCAAGAGAAAAGGATAAGAATCATAAATACATATGCACCAAATAACAGTGCATCCAACTATATAAATCAATTATTAATGGACATGAAAAATCAAATAAGCACTAATAAAGTTGTAATGAGGGGCCTCAATACTCCTCTGTCACAAATAGACTGATCAACCAGATATAAATAAACAAAGTAATAAGGGAACTGAACCAAACTTTTGAACAAACAAACTTAGTTGATGTCTACAGTGTTCCACCCCACAACATCAGAATAGACATTCTTCTCAGCTGCACAAGGGATGTTCTCCAAAACAGACCACATACTAGCTAATACAACATGCTTAAATGAATGCAAAGGAATTAAAATTACCCCGTATATATTATCAGACCATAGTGCCGCCACAAGAACTTCATAAACACATGGAAATTAAATAGAACAA
>RJWM01006046.1:0-43468 GCA_004363535.1 Dasyprocta punctata
AGCAAGTCTCCCTAACTCATTCCTGGAAACAAGTATTACCCTAATACCAAAACCAGAGAAAGACCCAACCAAAAAAGAAAATTACAGGCCAATCTCCCTAATGAACATAGATGCAAAAATCCTCAATAAAATACTGGCAAATAGAATACAGAAAGTTATCAGAAAGATTATACACCATGATCAAGTGGGATTCATCCCAGAAAGGCAGGGAATGGTACAACATATGCAAATCAATAAATGTAATACACCATGTCAACAGGGCCAAGGACAAGAACCACATGATCATCTCAATAGATGCAGAAAAAGCTTTCGACAAAATCCAGCACTCATTCATGATAAAAACCTCACAGAAAATTGGAATAGATGGTCTCTACCTCAACTTGATAAAAGCCATATATCATAAACCAACAGCCAACATCTTACTAAATGGAGAAAAACTGAAAACTTTCAACCTAATATCAGGAACAAAACCAAGATTTCCATTATCACCACTCCTATTCAATATAGTTCTGGAAATATTAGCCAGAGTAATTGGACAAGAGAAAGAAATAAAGGGAATAAGGATATGAAAGGAAGTAAAATTATCTTTATTTGCAGATGATATGATACTCTACATAGAAGACCCCCAAAAATCCATTAAAAGACTTCTAGAAGTAATAACCAAATTCAGTAATGTTGCTGGATACAAGGTGAAAACTCAAAAATCAATAGCATTCCTGTACACAAACAACAAAGTCACTGAGAGAGAAATAAGGGAAACCACACCCTTCACTATAACATCCAAAAAAATGAAATACTTAGGAATCAATCTAACAAAGGAAGTAAAAGATATATACAGCGAAAATTATGTTACTCTGAAGAAGGAAATCAAAGAAGATTTCCAAAAATGGAAAGACATTCTCTGTTCATGGATAGGAAGAACAAACATTGTGAAAATGGCCATTCTCCCAAAATTATTATACAGATTTAATGCAATCCCAATCAAAATACCACTTGCCTACCTCACAGAGCTAGAGAAAGCATTCCTGAAATTCATCTGGAAGCAGAAGAGACCTAGAATAGGAAAGGCAATTCTGGGCCATAAAGGTAATGCAGGAAGCATCACAATCCCAGACTTGAAACTATACTAATAAGTCACTGTGATAAAATCAGCATGGTACTGGAATCAAAACAGACCTGAAGATCAATGGAATAGATTAGAAGATACAGACACAACTACAAACACACTCAGCCACCTCATCTTTGTCAAAGGGGCCAAACATGTACATTGGAAGAAAGATAGCCTCTTTAACAAATGGTGCTGGAAAAACTGGCTTTCTATATGCCATAAGCTAAAACTAGATCCATGTCTATCACCATGCACTAAAATAAAGTCAAAATGGATCAAAGTTCTGAATATTAAAACAGAGACACTAAATTTGCTGAAAGACAAAGTGGGTAAAAATCTTGATGACATGGGAGTAGGCAGAAAGTTCATGAACAAAAATCAAATTGCACGGGAAACACTTCCCAGTATCAACAACTGGGATCTCATCTTACTAAAAAGTTTTTGCCTGTCAAAGGAAATCTCCAACAGAGTGAAAAGAAAACCCATGAATTGGGAAAATATCTTAACCAATTGTCCATCAGAAAAAGGACTTCTATCTAAAACATATAAAGAATTAAAAGAAATCAGGCCCCTAAAATTCAAGGACCCAGTCCAAAAATGGGCATCTGAGATGAATACACACTTCTCAGATAAAGAAATACAAATGGCAAATAAATATATGAAAAAATGTTCAACATCAATGGTCATTTAGGAAATGCAAATTAAAACAACACAGATTCCATCTCACTCCAGAAAGAATGACCAAGATTAAAAAATCAACCAACAACAAATGCTGGAGGGGCTGTGGGGAAAAGGAACTCTTCTCCACTGTTGGTGGGAGTGTAGACTGGTGCAACCACTGTGGAAGTCAGTGTGGAGATTCCTCAAGAAGCTAGGATTAGAGATCCCATTCAACCCAGCTATCCTGCTTCTGGGCGTTTTCCCAGAAGAACTGAAAACATCATACCACAGTGATATTTGTGCACCCATGTTTATAGCAACCCAATTTGTAATAGCCAGATCTTGGAAACAACCCAAGTGCCCATCAATCAAAGAATGGATAAAAAAGATGTGGTATTTTTATACAATGGAGTACTACTCAGCTATCAAGAAAGATTGCATTGAGACTTTTATAAATAAATGAACATGACTTGAGACCATACTCGTAACTGAGATAAATCAAACCCACATGTGTAAATACCATATTGTCTCCCTAGTGTAAGAAACTGAAAAAGTATATATGATCCAAAATCTATAATAAATACTATGTAAGGGTAAAAAACTGCTCAAAGAGCAAAAGTAATTGGGAAGGGAAAAGGGGGAAAGAGGGAAGGGAAAAGGAAAAAGATATAAATCTGTATATATGTATATGTAAGATAATTAAAACGAATATACTGCTGAATGTATTGGTTATTGAGAAGGAACGGTTGATGCTCATATGATTAGATCGATTTTGCATGTCTATATCTGTTAATCTAAACAACACTTTTGAAGGTAACGATATGCAATATTGCAGCCATTGTCAAGTTTCTATCATCCTGTTGTAACCTATAATGTTACTGTTGTGCATTTGCTCTAGTCATTTGTTTGTCTCTTTTGATTTTTGCCTTTCTTATGTGTGCCTTTTTTACTCTTAAATAAAATAAAAATCCTACAGGTGCCAAAGACAAGAAACAAACGCTTCTGGAGTTTAAAGAGGATAGAGGAACCACAAAGAATCAAAAAATTTTATAAAATGTTTCAGAATGAATGAGCTTGATTTACAGCTATCTAGAAATCTTTTTATCCAGTAAACACAGAGGACATGTTTTCTAGCACACATAGAATATTAAAAATTTTGCTATTTTACAATGGACCACAAAATACAAGGGGTAACCAAAATATACAGGGAATGTGCAAATAAATATTTATTACAATAAAAGACACATTGCCATTAATTACACTCAAAACAATCCACATTGCCTCTAATACAAATATCCCAGCATTTCTGCTCCTCTTTGAAGTACCTCTGAAAGTCTTCTTTTGTTTCTTCTTTACAAGGTGTGATTCAAAATATGGTGAATGCTGCTATCACATGTCATCCTAGGGGAACATAGTCTTACAAAAACAATATGATGTGTCCTCTTCCAGCTTGTTTGTGGATCTGATACTATAAGACTTTTGGGTCTTCCCCAAAGTCAAAATGGCCATGAAAGGTAAACAGTTTCGATCGATTCAGAATATGAAAGGAGCCATGACTGCACCACTAAAGACACTCAAAAGAAGATTTCCAGAACTGCTTCGAAAAGTGTCAAGACTGATGAGAGTATGCATGTATCAAGCAGTTTTTTTTTGGAGGGGGGGTAAATTTGAAGGGGATTCATGGCAATATGTCTTTTACTGTAATACATGTTCTAAAATTTAAGCACACACTATATTTTTTAATAACTCTTTGAAATGTCAATAAATACCAAAGAATCGACATTGTATAGACTTTTTAAATCTTAGCACAATGCAATAAAACCAGGAATGAATTATAACTGATATTTTTGAAAATTCTACTATTCCACATTACTGGAAACTATAAAACTTATTACAAAAAAAATTGACAGTAGGACCAGTTAAGAGAAAGGCAAGAAAACTTAAACATTTGCACTTAAATAGCAATGAAAGTTTGCAAATCATATTCTGGTTAAGTAGTTAAGTAGTTCTAAGAGGAAATTTTAAATACATTTATCAGAAAGCAAAAAGGATTTAAAGAAACTTGTTAAATAATTATGCAAAGCACCTCTAAAAGAGTGAACAAGTAAACCAAAAAATGGAAACAATACAAGCTAAAATCAGCCAACGCAGGGAGAGAGAAACAGGTATACCTGCCTGCACTGCCAGTCTGGGGCCGTCAGAAGGCTTGCTCTCCAGGGACAGCCAGCATGAGCAGAGACATGCAGCCAGGGAAGCCCCATGCACCCACAAGCCACCATTACAGATCATTGCTTCCTTCAGGCAGCTATTGCCCACCAGGAGAAGCAGACAAACACCCACCTGTGTACCTGTCACCACTGGGGGACTCCCAGTGTACACATGCAAGTTGAGAGAAGCACCCCAATCACCATGCACCCCTGGCCACCAGGAAAGTCCCAGTGTAGCTACAGGGGTGGGGAGAAGCCCATCGCATTCCCTCTTATCTCCCTGGGAATCTGGGGTCAGAAAAACCCAGATGTCTGTCCCATTCCCCTAAACATCAGAGGGGCAGCCAATGTGGAAGGTACCTGGGACCCCACAACTGGCTTGTTGGGGGAACCCAGGAGAATGTCAAGACAAAGGAGCAAAAGGCAATCTCAGACCTTCAGCCCACGCAGAACAAATATGGGAGACATGGAAGAAAATGTAAATCACACACCTGTACTCTCTGAGAGTATAGCAACTGAAGTAAAGAAACAACTTCATGAACTGTAAAAGTAATCAGATCAGAAATAAGGTCTCAGGTAAAAAAAGAAATCACAAACATGATTAAAGTATTGCTCAGCATATCTAAAGAAGACATAAATAAAAAAGGGAAGCATAGGAAAATGATTGAAACCTTCAATGAACAATATCGAAAGGGATTACAATGCATGAAACAGATTCAAAGAGATATCCAGGAAATTAAAAAGTCAATTGAAAGTTCGCAAAATAGCTTGAAAGAGACTGAAGACAGACTTTCAGACCTTGAAGACAGGATTGCAGCTAGTGATCATGAAGGGAAAGTTCTCTTAAAAATAGTAAGGAACCAGGAAATAACAATTTAACAGCTTCAAGATGATGCGAAGAAAAATAATTTAATAGTGATAGGTATCAGTGAAGAAGCAGGGGTCAACACAAATGAAATAAAAAGGCTATTGACAGAAGTAATAGCAGAAAACTTCCCAAACATAGAAAAAGGACCTGGCTTTCAGATAAGCGAGGCATCTATACAACTCCAACTAGCCATAAACAAAGTAAATCTACACCCAGACATATAATAATCAAGATCCCAGAAATTCAGCACAAGAACAGAATATTAAAAACTGTTAGAGAAAAGAAACCTATCATCTATAAAGGAAAACCCATCTGAATTGCAGCAGACTTAGCAACACAATGATCAAGTCAAGAAGAGTGTGGAGTAAAATGTTTCAAACTCTGAAAGAAAACAACTTCCAACCCAGATCCATGTACCCTGCAAAACTGTCTTTCAAAATTGATAGAAAAATAAGATACTTCCATGGTAAAGAACAACTGAAGGAATTCATGACCACTAAACCAACCCTACAGAGAGTGCTGAAGGATATTCTAGAGAGAGATAAAGATGACCAAAGTTCCAGAAACAGCAGCAGAGGAGGATCACCAAACAGGACAGGCAATTGAATGAAGGGGAAAAGTGGAGGGCCAACAGCAGGAGGATAACAGAGCAGAGATGAGCCAATGTATGCCTGTTGTTACCATTAATGTAGATGACCTCAATTCACCAATAAAAAGAACACAGAGAGAGTGGATCAAGAAACAAGATCTATCAATATATGTATGCAAGAAACACATTGAACTCAAAAGGAAATTCATAGACTGAAAATCAAAGGAGAAAAAACAATTCTTCCACATGACAGGGGACCAGAAAAAAGCAAGGGTAACTTTCCCGTCAACCACAGAATCAATAAGAAAGATACAGTATTTTCATACAATGGAAAGCTACCCAGCTATAAAGTAGGATAATCCTGAGGCTCTTGTAGGTAAATGGATGCAACTGGAGATCATGTTCATGGGTGGAATTGCTTGAACTCATACCAGTGAGCCCTAGCATAAAAAACAGAAAAAGTAGATTAGAACCAAAAAACACAATAGATATTATGAAAATGATAGGGGAGGAAACACCTAGCAGGGGAATATGGTAACCATTGTTAATTTCTTGAGCTCTTGTATCATTTTCATAATTTTGTTAGGTTTGATTTTGTTCTGTCTTGTTTTGTCAGATTTTACTGTGTTTGATGGTATGGACAGCTATTTTGAAGATAACTGGATGTAATATGGTAGCCTTTGTTGGTTTCCTATTATCTTGTTTTGAAGTCCTATAATGCTTTCATTCTTTTGTTCAATTTGTTCTATTGTTTTGCTTTGTTTTGTTTTGTTTGATTTTATTATACGTGAAGGTATGAACATCTATTTTGAAAAAAGCAAGACATTTTGATTGATTTTATGCTAGCCAACCTTATAACATTGAAGCTGGTAATTCAAAGGTTACTCTCTGGAAACACTGAAAACCAAAGCCGAAAGACCTATGGGAACAGCATAACAGATTTCTCAGAAGCCTGCCCAGTTCTGGTACCATGAAGCCCACAGAAGAGAAATGCCATCCATGAGCACACAGCAAACCACCTAACTTAAACATGCTCAGATTTAGAGACAGAACAGATGAGAAGTAATTGGAGGAAATGAGACTTTATAAGAAGAAAATGAAATACAGAAACAAAACTGTTAGTATTTTTAGAGAAATGAGATGTTGCTTCCATGAGTCAAGAACAAAAAATCTATTACAAAGGAACAACTGAGTAACAAGATAAAAAATCGGTTATTAAAATTATAGTAGTTGGCATAGAAAATTGTGCAATAGTCAACATACACCATTGAGATGATCGAAGGAAAATAGAGCAAACAGATTCCAGGATGAAGCATAAGAGAGAAATTTAAATTAAAGCTAGAGGATTAATTGTTAAACATTAGAAAAAACCTATTTAAAAAATCAAAACAGGAAGACCTATGAATGCCTAAAACAATCATGAAGGGAGAAGCAAGAATCCTGTGTCTCATGACAGCTATGCAGCAATGAAATCCAGGAGAAGAGAATGTGACCCACAAACATGCTCAAGCTTATATGGTCTTGGTATTTGATACAGGTGAAAACACTAATTTAGTCAAAATACATATTCATTAAACATTGTATATGTTTCATCTATGTACATACAATTAATAACAAATCATGTGACATGGTCAGTATTCAACTTTTTTAGCTACATCAATGTCAGTTTTATATAGTTCGATCTGAGATTAAATTATTAATACGTACCTAGGAAAATTGGACAAGAGATGCAAAGACATGGTTTTTAAAGTATTAATAAAAAAATGGTCTTTTCTTGATATTCAGTGATCCCAGAACTGAGATGAAGAATAACTCAGTTCCACACACCAATTGATGATGATGAAGGAAGGTTAGTAGACACGATTACAGAATCATAACAGATGGAGAAATTACCGCAATACAGCCTAAAGTTGTTATGCTAAGAATATTGGCAAAAAGTCTCAAAGAGAGAAGACAGATGAGATAAGAAATAAGAAAGCTGTCTCGGAAGAGCAAAAAAATTAAAGATGGATAGTTACAGCTATGAGAAAGGGTAAACTTAACTAAACAGAATTTCAGAGGACAAAGAATAATCAAAGTATTAAGACTTTGAAGACAAAATTAGAGTTTAAAATTTTTAATAATAATTCAGGATACTTCATAAACAGAAGAAAAAGACAGTCTGCTATCCTTTCCTCAATGAGAGAGTGTTAACAGTGAAAGCCAGGCAGATGTCCAACACTTTTTTACACCTCCTACCACCACTGCCATCCTACTCATCATTGTGTCAGACACATACTAGGTTCACAAAATGTGCTTAATGGAATCTAGTGGGAGGGAGTGATCCTAAATGATTTTATTTTTCCCCCTTAAGAGTTATTTTTTCTTTGGATTGCACAATTTCTTAAACTCCAGATTTAAAAAAAGACATAGGCATCATGTATTTTTTATAATAAATGTCATTATTCCTGACCTTTTTAACAGACACTTACTATGGTGAGAATTAAGCCTGTAATATATATATATTAGACTTGACCATGACGAGATACATCTTCTACTTATAGTTTAAGTATCTTATATAACATGCTAGCTAATAATGTTACCATTGTTTACAGAAGCTCGAATGTAACAGTAGTCATCAATCTAAATAACCATGCTTTATTTTTAACAAAGAAGCAAGATCAATATTTCAGGTTAGAGCTAAGTGGGGTGGAGGGATTAAGTTAAAAGAAAAAAATAATGATTTCTCTACAACTATAATAATGATCTCCTGAGCATCCTTCCTTTTCCCTGCTCCTCCCTGAACTACTCTTCTTCTACTGTGGTGATCCATTAAGATAATATCCTCAAATAGCAATTTAAAGTTTGAAATTCTTCACAAATTTCACGAATGTATTAAAAAGTACAATGAATTACTGAGATCATTAATTGCAACTTAAAAAGTTTAAACATCATACTCAACAATGTCTCAAAGACTTAGTAGTGGTGCTTGCACTTAGCCACACACAATTTAATGAGTTTTCCCACTTTAATAGGTTTTAAAGTTTAATTTGTCCAAATTATTACTTTGTTGATATAAATAGGTTGTTTGTTTAGCCTAGCAATAACTGAACAAGGAAGCCAAAATACTTAATTACGTTCTAGAGTACGAATCTATGAATCATAGCATAATAATTGAAGCAAGTGTCCTCTACCAACCTCAGAGTTGCTGTCAGTATGCAGCACGAGTTCAAATAAAGAAGCAAAGTAGATCATTTTGTCATTTTTTGTGTACAAACTGGGTTATTCTGATTGAACTCCTGGAATATCTGACCTCCTCAAATGTCAACTGCTGTTCAAAATCACTCTCCAATCATGGTAAAAAATGCAGGTGCTCATCAATAACTGTTGACTGAATCAAATGAGACCACCAGTTTAAAATGTTTACACCCCTTTGCTCTCCTGAACTACACAAAGTCTTGCACACACCTCATCTTCACAACAAATAATGGTGCCTGAAAGTATTATGAATTCTGTGGAATATCTGCTATATACATATTAAGTGAAACACAAATTAATTTATGATTTCTTATTATTTAGGAATTTTCCCATGCCATCTCTCCTTACATATGCATACAGAAGTTCTTCTGTATGAAAGTAAAATCATTAGGTTGTAGATCGACATTTGCAAATTGCAAATGGTTTTCTAATTACTTTCAGAACCAGGGGAAAAGAGGGGAAAGAAGCCAATAACTACAAAGAAATTAAATATACATTTTTAAAAGTCTTTAAAGCCATCAGAATATATATGTATATAAATTAAACCTTTGCTAATTACTAGTAGTATGATCCTGATCCTTGGCAGTGTCCTAATCTCTTTGAACCTTAGTTTCCCTCTCTTTAAACTAAAGATAGAAAACAATTGAAGGAGAAAAAACAGAACAAAAAAGTAATTTACTCCATTTAAAATCCTATCCAAATGAAACTAGTGTCTGTGCACACCACCTGCTTTGGATCTGGACAGGGTATAAGGTAAATACAAGGTGTATTCTCTTCCCACAATAAGCTTAATATATATTAGGAGAACAGGAAATAATTAGAAGCCTGCGATAAGCCTGTGTAAAGCTAAGTTGTACACCCCAGGTTATGCACGCAGTCACAATTCTAAGAACAGAAAGTTTAAATTGGACTGGAAATTATGACCGTTTTCTTTCCAAAGGGAACAGGCAAAGCTTTGCCTGAACAAAGAAGCAAAGATATCTAGCAGCTGCTTACCACTTTCTGTTGCTTAAAATATCGGAGGGGTATGAGGTTTAGGCAGCTCTGAGTCATCTTCCTCCTAGCTTGGTATTTGTTCAGGACAGAGCACTAGCCCTGATGACAACAGCATTCCAGACCTCTGAGCTGCTCAAAATACTAAGGCAGGACTGATGGTGACATGGACACCTCATCCAGATTCCTGTGTGGTCAGTTGCCATCCCCAAATCCGCCATGGCTGCCTCCTCGTTTGTTCCAGTGTTATTTCTCAATGAGAGAGTCTGGACAGCTGAAGAAGAGGAACTGAAACAAAATAAGAAATATCCAAGATTTTCTTCTCATGACAATGCACAAGGCTCACAGCTGAGGCAATTATAGGAAGGGCTGGAGCTGGAGTCCATTCCAGGTGGCCTTGTTGCTTGGATACCATCAAGTCCAATCAACTCGATTCAGTTGTTCAAGTTCCATGAGGACCTGTTTCAAACAAAGCCCTCTAAGTGTTGGATATGTAAGATTTGATAATGGAGGATAGTCAAAGATCTTTTTTGTATTCTCATCTAATCTAGGGGTATCCATAAACTAGGCTGCATTGTCATTAATTTCACAGGTGAGGAGGGTAAGGCCCAGCTAGGTTTGATATCTTGCCCCACAGTCACACAATTTATAAGCTGTAGACAGAAGGTTCAAATCCAGAAAATCCTGGCCCTAAGGCCTGTGATCTTAAAACTTACATTGTCAGAAGGAGAAATACGAATATACACAGGTCTATTTTTTTTTAAGGGGGAAGGGCTCAACAGAATATTTTTACTCTGCCAGATGCTGGGGTATTTTCGCAATAGGTGAATGGTGCAGGAGTAGGCTATAAGGGGAGGGAGCCACGATAGGAAGAACTCTGTCAAGGGGCATCACTGAACACTCCGTTATGCAAGTAATGAGAGTCACTGGTGCTAAGTATTGGGGTTGGAAGTGGAAGTTCTGGTTACAGGCAATGCGGGATGCTCTGCCTTTAGGGAATTTTAGACCTATAATAAAACCCAGTCTTTCTGATTCTAATCTTTACCTCTAGCCAACAATTCTAAACAATGAAGCAATAAAATACTCCCTTCTAAATAAAAAAAAAATCTTCTGTAGGTCTTAGCTTTAAGCAATTCCTGCATTGATGTTGAGTTTTAACAATACACTCTAAGGTTTGAAATAGCACATGTTTGTTATTTGTCCTTTACTAAACATGGTATTCTACATGGAAATTAATTCAAAGGACTCCCAGTTATAGAGTTGGTCCTTGAGACAACAACACTTAGCTGCAATCTTTCAAGAGTAAACTGGGAACATTTTACATTTACCTTAGGCAGACATAGTTGTAATAATAAATCAGAGAAACAATACTGAGTTTCTACTAGGTCTCTCAAAATTTTATTTTTTGTGTAAATGCAAAGTGCAAGTGTAATATTTTTATTAGATAAATGTAAATTTTAGTTAATATATAAAATGCTCTATGAATTTGAGCGATTTTTAATGTATTATTTTCTTTCCATGTGTTATTTTAAAAGAAAAGATTAACATTTATGTTGCCCATTACTACATGAAAATAATTTCATCTTACAAGGTGGGTATTATAAAAAAATATCTAGCTGGGGATTTAGCTCAGTGGCCTAAGTGCCTCCCTGGCAGGCACGAGGTTGAGAGTTCAATCCCTGGTGCAAAAAAAAAAATATATATATATATACATAGTCAAAATATCAAAAATGCAGGGGATGCCAGTGAGAGTTACTGAATGTTTGGACAAGAGAACTCACAAAAAAATGGCCAAGATGAATCATAATGTCATCATCATTACACCAATCATCTGTGTGTATGTGTGTGTCTAATTGCTAATGATGCTCTACCTGGGGAAAAGGTAAAAATGTGCATAAATTGTCAAAGCAATAAAAAGTGCTAAGTTAGATACCCACATAAGGCCTGGATAGACTGAAGCATTTTCATGGAACAAAATCAACCTTATCCCTAGTTGGTCTTTGTGTCCATGAAAGCATAGTTCTCATTTTTAATCACCAGCAGAGAACACTGCACTTTAGGGACTTAGTAAGAAATAGTGCTTTTAGAACTTTTCATCATCTGATATCTCAAGAAATGTCAGCAGAAAAAAACATTCTTTGGGGCAATTTTTTAAGGATGCCTGATTGTCATAACCTATACTGTTGTTTACAATTTTCAGTGCACTTCTCTCTGGAAGATTGCATATCCCCATTCTGTAGAGGACTGGATTGGTCTGATGACTGACTTGCTTCAGCCAGTGAAACGTCAATAGGCATGAAGAGTGTGTTGGACAGACTTGTTCAAAGTCAGTGTATGGTTTTCTGTGCTCTTTCCCCTGTCTGTGTGTCCACAAAAGCATGGAGCCTCTGTTTACCCATGTTCTAGAGTTCCTGTAATGGGCAGGGCTCTATTTTCATCTGTAAAGAAGATGTTGCTCTGTGAGTCAGTGCTATTCTCAGACTGCGAGGGGAGAGAATCAGGCCTCACTCTCACTGGGAGCTGATCCCTGCCTGGAAACCAGCGCCTTGTGCAGGCTGCTGCAGAAGTGGGGACAGCCACACCCAAGCATTTCTCTGTGAGTAAGCACCATCCACAGACTGTGGAGGGAGAGAACCAGACCTCACCAGGAAGCAATCCTGGCAGGGAAACCATATCATTTTCATTGCTTTTATTTTATCATTTTCATTGGGTTTTATTCTCTTTTGTTTTGTTGGATTATGTTAAATCTGATTGCATGCACAGTTATTTGCAAGTCAGCAAGACATATTATGGTAGCCATTTTAGATTTGCTATTGGTTTGTTTTAAAGTCCTTTATTGCATTCATTGTTTTGTCTTTATTGTTTCTATTCTATTCTGTTCTGTTCAAATTTTACTATGGCTAAAGTTATCTGCAAGCAACAAAAGGCATTATGGTAGCTATTGTTGATTTTGTAAGGTCTTGAAGTCCTGTATCACTTATACTGGTCTATTTTGATTGGTTTTATTCTGTTTTACTTTCCTTGGTTTTATCCTCTTTAAAATTAAAAAAAAAAAAAAAAAAAGGATGCTACATGACCTTCCCCATAGGCAGCTACTCTCCAATGTATTCTAAAACTTAAGCAGAAGGGAAATTATACTGAGAAACTCACTGTCTAGATATCAGTAGAACTGCTATGGTGCCAGCACTTGATGTGAAGATCATTGGTACTGAAAGATGCTATAAATATGCCTCATGAACCACATCCTGGTCCTCACTTGAGGCTGTGGATGATGAATATCCGACTATCATAACTTCAATAGTCTCAAGAGCTTTGTGCCTGGGCATTGGACTGAGAATTATAAAAGTTAATCTGAGCAGAATGAATGATTTTTCTCTCTTAAACATAGTGTATCGATGAGACAACTGATCTGCTCTCTGGGGGACGGGGCGACCCACGCAAATCCCTGGAGGAGAACAAGAATGGGCCCTTCCAGGACCCACCCTGCTGGGCCCAAGCAGCACCAGCACGCGGGCTTGTAATCAAGAAGGAAACACCCCCCACACCCCACACGCCCACCCCCTTACCCCCCCACCCCCGCCCCCGTAAGCAACCTGCTGGTTCGGAGGTCTGGCTAAATTGATAGCAACTAAGGAACATTAAGTAACTAAATGCTAGTATTGCTTTGTAGATTTTGCAGGCCTCCGGTCAGCAACCTGAGCATCTCTTTGGAAGATGACAGTAGGCAATGTAGCAAATATGGAGGATTCTCTTCTGTCTTGTCTCACTGTTTTGCTTTACTCTGATCATTTTTTTTCTTTTTGCTTTATTTTATATTCTGTTTTTATTGGTTTTATTCTGTTTTGTTTTTGGTTCAATTCTACTATGCCTGTTGGAATGGTCAGCTATTCTGATGATAACAAGATATACTATAGTAGCTATTGTATTCACATTATCTTTCTTCGAAGCTCTGTACTAGTTCTGCTGCTTTGTTTTGATTTTGTTCTGTTATGTTCTGTTGGATTTTACTATCTTTAAAATTAAAATAAATAAATAAATAAAAAATAAAAACCATAGTGTATGGTGTACCTGATTAAATACTGAATCTATTTTAGGTTGATTTCCAGGAAGCTAAGACCCAAATTTTTGGCAACTATGCCTGCCTTGGCAAGACATGCTTTTTATTTAACCTTAACTTTTCTTCTGTTTCATAAAGCCTGTGTTATTTTCTTTTCCATGATTTTTATTTATGTAATCTGTTTAGTTTTTCTTTCTTGAATCTTGTTAACTTTTTCAAATTCTTTAAAGAACAAGATACAGAATTTATAAATAAACAAAAAATATGCAACAGGGTTGTTGCTATGCTACTGACTTTTTCTAAACATGTAAATACCCTATGTCATGTCACCAAAATTATTCCTAATGGATATAAAGATTTAGTTCCATTGAATTAATAATTTACTTATTAGAAGTTTCTTTAACTTGAGTGAGCCCCAAATAGTGCACAGTCATGTCAAATGAAAGAAGTTCTTTCTTGAGGACAATGGTCCTTCCAATTACATTTGTTTTTGCCTTCTCTTTGCTTCCATAAAACCTTGGAGATTTAAAATAGACAATCTTTTAATCAATGAATTTACATTTGCACTTAACTGTGCAGTACTTCATGCTATGTAAAATACTAAACACTATTAAATCCAGAAAGAAATGAAAAGTATAATCCTGGGTTTCTGGAAGTTTTCTTTGTCTAGCTAAGGAGTTCATTTCAGTGACTAAAGCAAAAGGGATGGTTAGTATAAGGACACAATTAACTGGAGGAGCCTTTCTGGAGAGGTAAAAGTTGAGTCAAGTCTATTCATCACTGGTCCTTCAAAGCTTCTCTTATCACTCTTTCCTCCTCCTCCTCCCTTAAAGAATAAAAAAAAAATGGCAATTAAAATGTCTGGCCAGGAAGACTAAGAACTCAGCCTCTGTGCCTGTGGAGGGGCTATCTGCCATGGGCCTCGGGACCCCTAATGTTTTATTCTGGCTTAGGTGCAGATCTGCCATTTGTTGACAGACCTTTTCCCAGCACCAAGTATGTTGGGGTCACTGGGAAAGAGAAATCTTATGAATAAATTTGAAAAGGGGTCTCAAAATTTAGATGAATGCCAACGGAGTCCTTTGTGACTAAAATTAAGCAGTCACTGCCATGGAGGACAATGTTTTAAGGGACTCTGGCCCACAGCAGTCTCTCAAGGCTTCCTCCAGGAGGCAGAGGCATGGGTCTGTGCTAAATGGCTTAATTTTCTTAATCAACTATTTCATTGTGAGTTTTTAATTTCATTCCCATGCCTATTTTTTTTTCATTTTGCCATAATACAGCTCTAAGTACCGTGGCAAACATTTGACAGTTTGCTCAGCAGGTGTTGGGCTCTGTGGAGCTTGCGGAGCTCTCTAGCTCTTATTAATTGGGTTTCAAAATGTGTTCTTGTGTGAACAGAAGCTAAGTTGGGACTATTGTACCTGTCAACATGAAGCTGGGCAAAAGAAAATATTTGGAATGTGTTTTAAAATAACTCATTGTGAGCTTGATCGGTAAAGAATTTAAAAGCAGAAATACTCTTTAATGTTGAAATAAATAATCATGCAATCAAAGCAGCAACAAAAATTCAGGGAATGATGGGGATTGTTTAAGGTTCTTCAGTATTTGATAACAATGAGAACATTTTCTTTGTGCCCAACAGGTTTTGCATTGATGAGACAGTTCTGAAATGCATCTTAATAAAATCTAAAGTACTACACCTGGGGGAAGTAGAAACTTGAAAACCAACAAAAAAAGACTCTGGATATTTCCAATTTAATTTTATCTCAATTCGAGATGTTATTCTTTTCTTATCAAGAAAAGTTCTAGATCTGAAATTCTATGTTTCCAGCTAAAAAAAACTCAGCCTCTAAGGAATATATCTCTCTTTTGGTAAAGCCAAAGTATTTTTGTGACTCTTTTCCTTTCTTCACATACATGCTTCAAGTTAAATGAACTTTAATGACATACATTCTAAATCTCCTGCTCAGGGCCAGAGATCAAAGGGAGGTGAAGAGAGAGCAGTCAAAGTTGAGGAAAAGCTCAGAGAAGTGTCAGGTCCTCTCTTGTCATTACCACTGTCATTTCCATCATTAACTCTGCTCATCTATGAAGCAGAGAATATTGTCTGTGTTCTCCTGAGGGACTATTTAGGTGGTTCCCCAAAAGAAGTAAAAAAAGAAAGAACTTCTGTTGAAGAATATATTATTATTGTAAAAGTCCTGAAGAGTTGTAAAAATGCACAAAGTGAAAAAATTACCTCTGAAATTTTGCTTTTAGAGATGGCTACTGTTAGCAGTTTAGTCTCTTACCAAGCTGAACATTTTTGCATGCAATTTATACACATGTGTAAACACACAGTTTTTAAAGAACAAATATGGAGTTATATCAAATAGTA
The DNA here is from genome assembly GCA_004363535.1 of Dasyprocta punctata. Classification (NCBI taxonomy): domain Eukaryota; kingdom Metazoa; phylum Chordata; class Mammalia; order Rodentia; family Dasyproctidae; genus Dasyprocta; species Dasyprocta punctata. The sequence continues at coordinate 16,100 of RJWM01006046.1, forward strand.
TACTTCAGCTTGCTTTTGTAAACTCATCAGTACATCAAGGACAATATTTTCATTTGATTTATAGAGCTGACAGGTCCTTTTAATGTCTGCCCAATCTTTCTCTGACTAGATGGAAAATAATTTTAACCCAGTTCCTTTGGAAAACGTCTATGATTTTTCTGATATCAATGTTACAAACACTTACATGAATATTTTTGGAGGATTCATTTGTAAAGACAGAACAATGGAATTAAAAGTTCTAAATATTGTTATATATTTCTAAGTTACCAACAAAAAATTGTAAGTCTTCCATTAGCGATGTATAATATGCTATTTCACATATTTTTATGCTTTGCTAATCTGAAAGATAAATATATCTTATTGTTTAACTTTGCATTTTAGCTGAACTGAAGTTATTTAAACATGTTTAGTTGGAATTTTTACAAAATTAAGTCATCTCACCAAGGAATAAAACACAACTTTTTATTTAATTCCTTCTTTATGTCTTTAAGTAAAGTTGTAATATTTTCCTGATTCCCGTCTCTTGCAAATTTTTTATTAAATGTCTATGTATAATATACTGGAATTTCTGGCAAGTTAGGATTTTTTAAATTATATTTTCAAGTGATTTCACTAATATAAATGAAGCCTACTGATGTTTGAATTTTTCTATCTAGTTACTTTGCTAAATTCTTTTAGTTTTAATGAAGCTTCTGTTAGTTTCAGGTGCTCTCTTATTTTGGAAAACTGTAATAATGCTGAAGGTAATAAATTTTGCCTTCCATTTTCCAGTATGCATGCTGTAATGATAATGGTCATTTCTAATTTTAGAGTTCTGTGAGAAAGCCTCTAGTTTTTCACTGCTTATGACAGTGTTTTATCAACTGTTTCAGGCCTTCAGGCACTTTGAGAATCTAATTATAGACTCTATTTCTCCTCCCTCCATGTGCATATACTACACAAACAAGCAATTTTTTCATATATTTTTAGTTGATTCAGACACCGTTTGTGACTGATGAATATACAGAAAAACACATCACTGGAGAAGCTCAATTGACATAGCTGATGTTGCTTCAACAAGGACTGACCAAAGGGAAAATTTCCAAGTAGGTGAAGGGTGTCAACTTCATGCAACAAGCATCTGTGGCGCTCTCTCTCATTAGGGTTCTTGTTACCCAACAGAATGGTTAGCTTTCCAGTGCAATTAAAAACAGATACGTTGCAAGGCACTGGCCTGTAAACTCTCCTCAAATTACTTTCAGTCTATCCAGAGAGAGGCAGCTAAATAAACAGAACAACATGAAAGTGATATTAAAGATGTGTATGTTCTGGATGAGAGCATACCTGGATATTGTCTTTCATCGACCACAGGAAGTTTTACAGAGAGTGTGACTTTTGGAGTGATATTTAAATGATGATATTTAAAAGATGATATCTAAAAAATGATATTGAAAGGGCATGAAAAGAAACAAGGACAAAAATAGTTATTCCTGCTATACTTGTAGCATGATAGCCAGTGCCTGTACTCAGAAAACAGAAAAAGTGCAAAGATTTTCATTGCACTGCCTGCAATGACTTTGTTTTTATGGTAGCCCTGGCCAAAATAACACAGTGTTATAAATCTTGCAAAATAAAGATTCCTCAGAAAACTCACACATATTGCATAACACTTCAACTATTTTGTTTCAGAGTAAAAACTTCACAGATACTCTCAATCTTACCAGCAGTGGCTAATCTATCCTTTTAGGTCTTTTGTCCTTTCCTACTTAATAGATCCAGAATATTGTGAATATTTTCTGCTGAGAATGCCTGAGGGCTTTCTTTGTTTGGTATCAATCTCAAAGACTTGTGGCTTAATGCATAGTGGAAATTGTTAGCAGTTGCTGGAAATTTAGTGTGAAAAAGCCAGCTTTGGCAAGATTAACCAAGAAATGCCAATTATCTACTTTACATCCTTACAAAGGAAAAACTATGTCACTAGGGAATATTCACTTACCTTCTATTTATCTCAATTAAATTCCTTAAATATGCTAGTTGATGAACAGCATGTTCCTTTCCCCATTGTTTCCATCAATTCATTTATTTGCTATCTTGATCTGCCCTACCTTGCAGTTTTCTCCATGGTTTTATCCCTCTTCATTATATTGAAGCAATCATCAGCACTGGTTATCAAACTAGTTTGTAAGTCAAAATCTGGCCTTCATATTTTCTTTGTCCTTCACTCTCAGTTGAATCAGAATATAGAAGACAAGGATGTGGCAGAGATGAGATTGTGATATTAGTATTTTTATAAGCTCCTCAAATGATTCTCATGAAAAGCCAGAGCCCTGGCACTCACAGTATCTCTCATTAATCCATCACTAGAATCCTCACAGCTCATCTCCCTACCTTTGCCATCACGCACAAATAGGCTTTAATTAACCGAATCTTACTTCTTCTAGTGAAAGTCAACAGCTGTACTCTACTATGAAAATTACTGCTTTTTTATAATTATAAATATCCATGCATTTTCATAATTTAAATGCTAAACTCATACATAAAAAAAACTTCAATAAATATAGTTTCCTATGTCTTCTTCCCATTACTATCTGCCCAATGTAAAATAACTGAGTTTTCTGTGCTTTGTCCACTGGTAATTTTTTTTTCTCTCTAATTTGTGAATTAATGTAACTAGCAGCATATTTAAATAGTGTCATTGCAATGGCACTGATGCATGAAATTTGGTGCTCATAACACAAAAAAGTAATAATAATGCTGAAGAATGCCTAAAAGAATTTCTCAGTCCCTTAGAAAATGCTTACATATAAATAATACCCAAAAACATTCCATCATGTAAATGCTAAGGTCTTCTGTGGACACAAATTGAACCTATTTCTATTTTCATTTTCTTTTTATTTCTTTAGCTTCATCTGCACCCTGCAAATGAGTGTTGCTTTAGTAAATTCTTTGTTAGTATTTGCCAAATTATTTTGAGATTCAACTGCCTTCTGTTTTGTTACTATTGTACTCATATCCTCAAAGTATATTTGTACTACATTCTTCACAGATGATCCTTAAACAAGCTGCTATTAAGCATATAATTATAGCATATACAGTAGCAAATTTATTTTCTGAAAGTACCAAATAGTTTGTGAAGCCTCAGGAGAATTGTAAAAGATAGACTACAGAAGCAATTATAAATTTGCTCTTTTTTTTTTCGAGACCTGCTCCTCCTGGTTCTAATACTCCTGGACTCCTCATTCATCAGGCACTAACAGTAAGTGACAATGGTCCTCAGGGTACACATGACAATAGAGTCAAATTTGAGTGCATGGACTTCATCAAGCACTCTCTCTTTTTCCAAGAACATTACTACTTTCATTGAATAAGACCCAATTAAGTGACAGTGCTCCAAGGGCAGTATGATCCCCCACTGCAAAATGTCATATTTATGCTTTAAAGCAATTTCAAGTATTCAAAAGTTATAATAGGTCAAAAACAATTTTCCTAATCTCTATTGATATCGTGCCCACAAATAGCATAAATTTATTTCCATGCAAAAGCCCTTCAATCTTTTACTAAGAACTAAAAGACGTAAATTCTATTTTTGGCTCAGTACTGATTTCCTGCTGTAAGTCTTTTAGTTTCCACATTTGTGAAATCAACAAGCTAGAGAAAAACAAAACTGTTGTCCTTGGGGCTTACAGACCTCAAGAATTAATGAGTTAATAATTTACGCACAGCCCAGCTCCTTAGGGAAAAATAGCCTCCTAACACACCACAAGTATAAAGTTAAAATAACTGATGATGACAGAAGTAGTGAACCCCACTTATTTTGTGACATTGATGGCATTTTGATTCTACCAATTCTGCCCTAACATGTGGTAGCACTTAGCCAATACTCCTAATAATATTTATAAGTAGATTGAGAATTAGTTTGCAAATACAATTCAGGAAGTTTATTTTGATGATCGTTTTTCATGTTCTGTGAAATGAATTGCATTAGAGGTCAGAGAAAGTGCCTTACAGAGCGCTTCTTTAATGTTTAAAGTGAAGTTGATCTAGTTGAACATTACAAGATACACGCAACGGGTATCTCTCCTGGGAGTTACGCTCTGCCTTTCTGCCTGGTTAGCCAAATTGTTGCATGATACACAGAAAGATGGCAAAACTGAGTTGTTATTTATTGTTTTGCCCCTCTTTAGTCATGGAAAAGAGGCCAACAAACTACTGTATGTGAAGACAAAGCAGGAACTAGGACCTAATTCTATAGGGGATAAATCCACAATTCTCAGAGTTCATTGCAAAACAAATTCAATTCTGACCAAGTATATTTAATTTGACCCTTCGGGCCCTTAATCTTTTTGGTATTTTAAATAGAAGATAAGAAAGAAAACTAACTTCTGTCAAGCAAACTGAAGGTAGTCAACTCTCAAGGTTGACATCAACTCCCCAAACATATCACTAAATACACACCTCCAAATCTCAACTTCCTCCTCCACAATCCATCCCTTATATTCCAACCACATCCCACCACTACCACCAAAGCAGATACACATGCCCACACTTTCATGTGCACAGGTAGAACCACAGATCTATTTCAACAATACCTGTGCAAATGAACCACTTACAACAGAGGAAAAAAGGTAGAAAAGGAGCCATTTTAACAAAGTGACTATTTTAAAAATAAAATATGAATTCACACATACTTTTCTAGGGCACTTTTCTAATAATGAGTTGGCAAAACTTCTACTTGAAAAGGAAAATGACATGCTTCATATTACACATTTTTCAACTTCAGTATCCATTTGAACATGGTCTTAATTTTAAAATGCAGTTAAAGTTCTCTCATGACTTACTAAAGGAGCTGCCTGAATCAGAATTAAGTGGATGGAAATGTTTGTTAAAATGTCTAAAATATATGTTAGACATCAGAGCATCCTAGGAGTTTAGGATGGAGTTTTCTCATTTTTTAAAAAAAAGCTATACTCTATTAAGGGTGAATAAGCAAAAAATACACCTTAAATTTCCCATTTGCTTCTCAACAAGGAAAAATGTTTAATTCAAGAAGCTAAACATAAAAAAAACCCAAACGTCAGCACGATATTTCATGGAATGCTCCATAGTTATAAAGACTCAGAATTTCACATCCCTCCATATGGCAGTAAGTTGTCCATCTCCAATTTTCATCTGGCTTATTTCTTTTCCTGCCAATGAAATTTGACTTGACTCTCGCATTTTAAAATGTGTAAACAGAAACGTAAGTGGGTGATTGTTATTGGACCTATTCTAGCTAAAAATAGTTGTTAATATTATAGCAAAACATACACCACAATTTTTATTATCAATCCACTGAACATTCACTTTCCTGACATGTACATTTTCCTCACACCAAAACTATCTGAGAATATATTCTAGAATGCATGTACGTTTTGTATGCTAAAAGAGTCACTATTATGATTATATTCATTTTATTCTCCCCAGGGTATCAAAGCACTTGTAGTATTAGTGGCAGAGTTGTGTAGATATGAAGGAATTCCCCCATAAAATGAGACTGGTGTCATCTAAACGCAAATAATTTTTGTCCCTCCATTACGTAAGTAAATAAGTCCTCTGGGTAACAGAAATAGTTTTCCTGACATTCAGACAGTAAAGCACATTTACTTCATAAAGCATTTTTCTCCAGTTTTCACAAAATTTTAAGAATGCTAGCTATGTATTTCCTAGACCATAGCAGATTAAAAGCTGCAAAAGCAGAAAGGATAGAACTGAGTAATAGAGCAGGCATCCTAAGAATGACAAAGATTAATAGCTAACAGAAAAACTACTAAAAGCAGGCAAATAAAATATAGCAATTTGAGATAATATACAGATTTATTGAAAGGGAAAACTTCTTCATATTGTAATGGGCCAATAAGTACATTTGTACATTTATATTTATAGTTATACCTGAGTCATAAAAATAGCTACATTTAATACACTCTTTAAGATGTTTAAGAAAGCAGAGAAGTTGTAAATATAATTATAAAATTTTTCAATAAAATAATTCCATTTTAAAAAGTTTAAAATTCAAAAGTATATAACTTTCAGATATTTAGGAAGTTTCATCTTGCAGAACACCTCTTTTTCTGGCAACCACAGAATGAAATGGTATCTGACATTAACATAGTTCAAATTTGTGTACTGAGTATAATTCAAATTAGTATGTTGTTAAACTAAAACGTCATCAAGGTTCAAGTAAGGACTAAATGAAATTTTATCTGGAAGAAAATAAACCTATAACTGAGAGTGTCTTCATGGTCACCAGATGAAAGCAATGAGTAAGGTAGGATTTCATTGACTATCCTGGTTTTATTGCATCTTAACCAATTAGCAATGTTTACAGAGAGAGATGGATTATTGAGTGAACCCCAAAGCCACAGGAGTTAAATCAGGAGAGCGCCTTGCTTCTAGCTTCGCTTCCTGCTTGGGCTAGGTCTTGTATGTCTCTGGTCCCAAGAAATACTTTTTTTTTAAAATCTATTTATTGTTTTTGGATGATTCACGCATACATAAATACAAACATGTGGTACGGAAGTGTAAATCATGCCCAACCTTATTTTTTGACAAAGGAACCAGAATGGGCCAGCAGAGCATTGTATAGCTTAGGCCTTTTAAGAGTCATGCAAAAATGGTTAAATACGAGTTTTTTGAGCAAAACATTCTGAAAATTTACTAGATGATATTCAGCTTAGATTATCCAGCTTAGAGTAAACATTCACCAGCTAATTGTTTGAATCAGACATTTTTCTCTCAGGTAAGACACTCTTAAGTACTGATTACTGTTACTCCAAAATGCCACCATTACATCCTCTTGGATGTGTATTTAATCCCATCATGCTTTTCAGTGTAATGACAAACTAATATCACACTAGTAACACAACAACTAATGTCTACTGCTCAAATGAGGGGGACACTCAGTGCAGGTCGGTTCCCACTGGTTAAGCTGACAACTTACATCTGATCCAGATGTCTGAAGAGACATTTGTGGCCAATTCTGTAGTCTAGCCAATTAGTCCTAATACTGAAGCAATTGACTTACCTGCTGACAGTCTGAGTCAACAGATAATTTATTACTCTAACTTCTATAATTAGTTTAATGGCCTTTTCATACTCTTGCCATTTTATTTATCATAATAGGAGCACTTCAAATCAGAATCCACTGAAGGAAAGGGTTGTGACGTTCTTAAAGAACTATTTTAAGAAATCAAAGACCTTTTCGAAGATCCATTCTGAAAATTTCTTCACATTCCTTTCTTGGTTCATTAGTTTGGAAACATATTGGACCCTTTTTCACTATTTTGAATCATCATCTCTTACATTACCACGTGTTAATTTCCTATACTGAGAAGACCTCCAAACATCTCAAAGATGAACTTGCTTTTCACTATCTCACAGTTATTAACAGTGGGAGCTGATTGCCCCTCACTAATCAGGCCAAGGATTCTTCACTTGGAGAGGCCAGTTTGCAGCCAAAATGATGCCACCCTGTGACCACTCTGCTCTACTCTGCTCTCCTTCACCGACCGCCATGGGGGAATATTCCCAACACCACCAACACTCATGACAGGCAAATGTCACAACCACACCACAGCTGAATAAGGAAGAACATAGAACAAGGAAAGTTTTGTGGAAAAAATGAATTAATTGTTTTAGTCTTCCCAGCTGACTAAAGAAACTATAGCACAGTATTAAACTGCTATACTTCACTACATACCAAAGAGCATACCAAAAAAAATATTGCCTGGGGAGATACATGTCCAAACCTTCCCATCTGCAGCTGCTATCAATTATTCTGCCCTAATGTGACCAGAAAGCTCAGTTTTCAATAGAGAAATACGAGTTGTAAAATAATCCTTATTGGCCACCCCTGCATTCCGCTGTCCACCCCCACCTCCTGATTCTGTTTTGTTTTTCCAGCATTTGAATGTCCACATACTCTGTACCCTAGCCCACTGGGAAGTTAGAAAAGCAAACTTAGTGAGTTTCAGGGCACAGGAGAGATTTTGTGGCTTTCAGCGAATCTCCATTGGATTACAAAAGCTCATAAAAAGGTACCTTCACCCTCAAAGTTATACAAACAGAGAATGGTCTCGTGTGTGTGTGTGTGTGTATGTGTGATTTACACCCTTATTGCAGATCTTGAATCTTTCTTCTCTACATGCTGGAAGATAAGTGAAGGACAAAAAGACTATTTAGAACAGTTAACCTGATCATTTTTTAAAAGACGTGCACAAATCATTGAGGCTGGGATCTCGTTTGTCAACCAAATTGTCAGGAAATAATTTATTACTGACAGGAACAAAGTGTGCAGCTGGATATCCCAAACAACAGCATGCTAAATGAGCCAGAGACTTGTTATAAATATCTTCCCCAGGACTACATTTCCTATAGTCTAAAATTATTCTAAAAGCACCATGGTATAAAGAAAAAAGCATTGTACTGAGCATCAGGATATCTGGGTTTTCTTTTGCCTGTTCTAATAACTAGCTTTGGTATTAAATTATCTCACCTCCTTATTTTGTTTAAAAAATAAAGAAGAAAATAAAATAGAGTTTATACTAGATTGTCTCTGAATATCTTTCGAGAGCTAAAATTCTATTACTAACAACATTGATATCTAACACAAGGAACACTGTCACCCAGATAATATACAAATTAATGTAGACTTATTAGAAAAGAACACATAATTTCAGGAAGAAAAGGAGAAGAAAGACTGTAAAACAGGCTTTTGATTTTGTGTGAATTATATAATCAAGAAATTGTTCTTCCAGCAGTTAGTATAGGAACTGTGAAGGAGGAAAAGATATTAATAACGAGTCAAAAAGAAACAAAATGGTAAGGAATGAGGACCTTACTTTAAAAACTGACTTTTAACAAGATATGGTAATAAACTAAATCCTTCTCTCCAGAACTCCCAGCCTGTCACTTTGGTTGCATTCCACCTTGTTTTACAGGTCCCTGTGGATGAGCCTTCTCTTCTAGACTGTAAGCTCCTGTGTGGCAGGGGCTGCATTTTATTCTTGTTTATATTCTACATAGCACTTTGCCCAGAAAGGCACTCAATAAATCTGTATTGAATTAAATCCTGTTTTCAATATATTAGATGAGTGTGGTAAGTACTTAACTGGAGTAATCAACCAAACTCAATTTAGCCTTTTATAAATCTGAATTTTAAATGAATCCCCAAACTTCCTTCCTTCTGAATGACTTGGAAGACTGTGATTTCATTTCCAACCAGTGCAAAATCTACCGAATCAGAGGTTTGGTTTGGTTTGGTTTGATTTGGTTTGGTTTGGTTTTTTTCATCTAGAAAGAAAAAATCATAAATATGTAGCCCTGTTCTTATCTATTATTAGTTCCCTGTCACTCATTCATTTATCTATCCATTCATCATATATATAATGGATATTATATGTAGACACTCCAAACCTCTGTTTATACAGCTATGAATAAGATATGATCCATGCTTTCAATATCAGTACTATAATCTACAAAGCAAGAAGGTCAATTAAAAGGTGGCGGATAACTGTGGTAGTATGGATATGCTTGCAATGCATTCATAATATGTAAGAGGGACACCTGAGTGAAGGCTGAGCATCATCTGAGGCTTCTTAGGAGAGGTAATGGCTAATAGAATTCCAAGTCAGTCAGGGTAAGGGCCCTATAGACTTGTAGAAAAAGCAGTAATATTTTGCAAGATCTGATTTAAAAATACGGTGAATGTTTAAATTAAAAATTGTGAAAGTTATTACAGTAAAAAGCATATTGCCATTAAACCTTCTCAAAGTCCTCACTCTCACTTAGCACACACGTTCTGGCCACTTTCTGAAGCAGATCTGGCAGTCTTCTTTCAAAAATGTCTTGATGTCTTCCTCGGTGTCCTGAATCAATTCAAAATATTTACAGCTATTTCTGCCGAATGAAAACATTGTGGTGTGTGCTCATCCACCTTATTCACTAGATTTGGCACCATGAGAATTCTTACCCTTTCCCCACGGTCAAAATGACTATGAATGGTAAATGTTTTGAGTCGATTCGGGACACTGAGGCAGCCACAATAGTACAGCAAAAAGGCATTCATGATAAAGGACTTTCAGAACTGCTTGAGAAAGTAGCAGAAACAGTGAGATATGTTTGAAGGAAGTAGGCATATTTTGAAGGTGATTAATGACAGTGTACCTTTTTATCATAATAAACTTTCAAAGTTTAAACATTGACCATGTTTTGTGATCACACCTTGCATACTTACTTAAGAACCACTACATAGCACTTATTTGCTAGGCATTCTTCCAAATACTTTTAAAATAGTAACTTTTTAAATTAACAATTGAAGGAAGAAATTGTTATCATCCTCATTTTATAGATGAGGAAACCAAGACATATTGTGAATAGGTGACTTCAAAAGTCAAATAGCTAGTAAATGGAAGAAATGGGGATTGAATTCAGACAATCTGGCATCAGATTTCATGCTTTTGACCCCCTTGAGTATATTCTGGTGCTGTCACCCTAGGAGGCTAAAGAGACTGGCTTCTCTCCTCTCATCTCTTCCCAGTTTACTCTCTGCTTCAGCAATCTATGCGTGCAGTTTTGTGGGGACTTATTTGTGCACTCAGATGTCATCTATGTTCCTTGTGACACTGCAAGGTTCTCATAATAAGGATATAGATAACCCATTTGGGAACTGTAGGCAGTAGGGTCATGTCAGAGAAAGATGTCATTTCCTTTTATAATATCATTGGTATCTCTGTTCTTTAATGGAAGTATCAGCCCCACACATTCCAAAGTGGATTGACAAACCAAGAAACAAAAATGCTTGAAAGTATGTGATTGAAATCTACTATAGATGACTCTTAAGTGCCTCAACCACATCAAAGTTATAAAGGGTCTAGAGTTGGAAAGTTAAAGTGAATTTTTTGGAGAACAAAAGATTTACTTGAACAAGTCTTTGCTCTGAGTCACTGCCACCCTGTCTCTGCTAAAAGACGGTAGGAGATACCCTTAGCCTCAACCCCTCAAACCTACGAAAGAATTTTCTGGCAAGAGTGGTAACAGATGCTAGTCCTTTAGTGCATTCCTGAATAATGTGACCTCAGCAGGATTATTCTGAGGATTTAAATTGTGTCCAATGTAGTTTAGACTGGTGTCTGACTCTCACCTGAAAACCAGGGCCAAACATGGGCTGATTGACAGGATATAAAGAAGAGGAGCTGTGGGGAAAGTAACAGTGGGCCTTGAGTCCCTGGAACCCAGAATACATAAAAGTAGGTCAAAGCCCTAGGGATGACAATGAAGGAGAATCTCACACAGAACTGGATCCTGGAAGAGCTATTCTGGATCCCTCTATGGTGATGTCTAGAAGATTACTCATATCCTGGAAGAAACTGACGCTTCTGCTGGCTGCCTAATAACTGAGGGGCAAAGAAAGGCCTAGACTAGGCAGAGTCAGCTGAAAGACCCTCACAGATTTGGGTTGGAGATGGGGATGGGGAGAAGGGTCTTATGAAAACAGCCATGGTATAATGATCCTGCTTCATACATCTGCCCAGTCCAGAGAGGGTGACACTGGATTCCTAGCAGAGTGTCAGGCCAGTGGGGACTTTCCAGCCACTTTATATTCTTTTAGTTCCTTCATCTCCATTTTTTGGAATGATTTGAAATCCCGAAGTTAACCAAAGAAGAGAGGCAGGGTGGAAATCCCATGAGGAAAAAGTGAAGAAGCCAAACTCACACTCCTTCTGTCATCACAGGGAGCAAGTTTTACAAAGGACATTTTCATGATTCAAATGAGATGGTGTTTTTGTGGCTTAAAGTAAAGGTGGACCTCTTCCCCCACTGAACCAATCTCAAGAGCTATTGATGGACAAAAATGAAGATGTCTTGTACGTTACAATCACAACTCACATTCAGAAGAAATCATAGATACGCTCAAGGTATACTACCTAATCTGACAAATTGCCAAAACCATGGCTTATAAGAGCCTTAGAAACTCCAGTCACATATAAACTGCCCAGGGAACCCCAGGTGCCACTCTAGGTCACCCACAAGGTATGCATATGTGGCAAATGACTGCACGCAACCTGCAGCCCTGCATGTTGATATGCTCTCTAGCTCTAGTCTTTGGGCCTGGAAAAACGGGCTTCTCCATGAGGTCACTACTGAGGACTCACACACTGACCCCACAACATAAGTCCGTTTGCAACAGAATTTAAGCCACGCACTGCTGGGCTTGCAAATTCTGCCCTGCCTGCATGCACGCTCAGCCCCATCTCTTGTCATGTCTTTTCCAGCTTTGCTCCTACAGTACAATTTGTAACTCTTCTCACAGTGCTTCAACAGAGTAAACTCAGCACCTCTGCACACAATGCTCCTGCACTCCCCAGCATTTCCACTGCTGCCCCTACAGCTTAAACTCCCTCTGCTCCAACCTGTCCTTTATCCTCGAGTTGAGTGTGCGATTAAGAGCTTGACTCTGGAACAAAACAGGCTAGGTCCCAATCATACTTCTTCTATGCAGTGTCTTTTTGGACTTGGATAAACTGAATAGTCTTTTTAACCTCAACTTCTTGATCTGTAGAATGAGGATAACATTATTTACCTCATAAGGTCGTGGTAAAGATTAAATGACACAATAAACAAAAAATATTTCGCTTGTGGTCTGACATGTTCAAGTATTCAATAAACACCAACTGAACAATCTGCATACATGAGCAAGTGAGCACTAATATATCCAGTTTCCCCATACTGGAAAGCCCTCTCCACCATCTGCCTGATAAAAATTCTATGGACCTGCAAAATTTGTACCAAGTGTCCAGGGTCATTACAGAGAATAAGCACCCTCTCACTGCGTTGATGCCTTCCTTTCCAGGATACACTGGTAAATAGCACATGTGGGCATTGTTCCTCAAGGAAAGTTAACATGTTAAATTTTGTGTAGGAACTAGGAACAGTACCACACAAATGGGCATATGTGTGTGCATTTCTGCTAAGTGGAAACACTAAAACAATAATCCAAAAACTACTAGTAATGATGTTTGAATTAGGTCTTCCTAAAAAATCAGGTCTTCTTCAAACATGTATAAAAGTGGTACATATACATACTGAGGTCACTTATTGTTCAAGGATGCAATTCTGTGTGAACTCAACTGCTAATTGTATCAGTTAAATTTACTTTTAAAACCCATTTTGCAAAGAGAAGAGGAAAAAGAGAGGGAAATAGAATTTGCTTTGTGTCAAGTAACAGTTAGCCTTTTATGTACATGACCTTATGTGATCTTCAGAATTCTGCTTGGCAATGACTATTTTACAGGTATGAAAACTGATGGTCAAAGATCAGGCAGCCAGTAAATATGGAGCTGAAGTTCAAACTCACCTCTGAGTTCTGAGTCTTGTATTGTCCCTGTCATGCCAGGTGGCCTCTGAATATCACCCAGTTGGATAGTTGACAAAACAAACATAACTTCTACTTCATCATTAAACGTACAGCTGAAGACTCCCAGCAGTACTGCCCCAGTCCAGAGGCCCTTGTTACATGTGGGCTAAGACCCTCCTACCTGGAGATTAATTATTTAATGGCAGTCTTGGATACAGCTCTTCAGCCAGTCATGAATTTACATAAACCTGCTCTGCTCTGACATTATTTCCTCATATGTATAACCTAATGTGCTATTAAATTCTTCACTGAAAAACGAAGACCATAAAAATGCAATGAGTTTCTTTTGGCATGAATTGGTTTAATAAATCAACACTGATTTCTAATTACCACTACTTTCTATGCCCAATACTCAGAAGTCAAGAAAACAAACTAATCAGCTCCAAATAATTTTCTAGAAAGTTTTTAGAAAATTAGGCCATTCACAGACTGCAGAGGGAGAGAACGAGGCCTCGGCCTCACCTGGAGGTGATCCCTGCCTGGAAACCAGCCCCATGTGCAGCCTGGTGCCGAAGTGGGGACAGCCACACCCAAGCCTCTCTCTGTGAGTAAGCGCCATTTGCAGGCTGCATAGGAAAAGAAGCAGACCTCACCAGCAAGCTATCCCAGTAGGGAAATCATATCATTTTCATTGTTTTCTTGGGTTGGGTTTTACTCTCTTTTGTTTTGTTGGATTACGTTATATCTGATGGCACGAGCACCTATTTGAAAATTAGCAAGATATATTATGATAGCCATATTGGATTTACTATTGGCTTGTTTTGAAGTCCTTTATTGCATTCATTGTTTTGTCTTTATTTTTTCTGTTCGAATTTTACTATGTCTGAACATATCTGCAGGCAACGAAAGACATTATGGTAACTATTGTTGGTTTTGTAAGGTCTTGAAGTCCTGTATCACTTATACTGGTTTATTTTGATTGGTTTTATTCTGTTTTATTTTCCTTGGTTTTATCATCTTTAAAATAAAAAAAGAAAAAAATTATGTTAAGGTCATTACCTTCTGTTTTTATCTCATCTACTTTTAAAAATACTGGGACTATATAAGTGTTCCTCTATCTTTCACAGAGTAAATGAAACATCATTTGCACTTTTCACAGTTTTTTCATATTTTTTAGATTTTTTTCAAGCAAATATACAAAATGTTGGGTCCTGAAAAAGGACATTTGTGAGCCTAGGTGCATCTCATGAGTTAAAGAAGGATGCTTTCATACATCGCTTTACTAATTTTGAGCTCAACTTCGTCATGCTGGTGATGTTTGCTCCTTTCCAATGTGAACACCCCGGAAGGAGAAAATATAAATAGAATCAGAGTCAGTAGCCACACTTTCTCTAGGTCATTGTCTATTTTGTGCCAGGTCCAGCTCTCCCTTACTCTTCTTCCTCTAAATATTGCTTTTAAAGTCATTTTGTCTTAATTGGTATTTTTCACAGACCTCAGTTTATTTTCAGTTAAGCATTTTGAGCTACTTCTGTTGACGTTGTTGCTGGTGATTGGTGACCCTGTGTCCCTCTTCCCATCTTATTTACACACACTCTTGAACTCTGGCATCGAGGATGAGTGAAGTCACACAAGTCAAAATATTTCTGTAAGCCAATGTTATTACAGTCTTAAATTCAAATGACATGGTCCAATTGGTAGAAGAATTTAGGCTCTGAGAATGCTACTAAAACACCATAACATTAGCACACCCTTCTCTGCTTTCCTTTCTCTTGTTTCTCAGTCCCTATAATTCATGAATGATGACATTGATAATTAATCTTCCAAACAGAGCCTATCAGCACAAACATTACAGTGGGAAGAGGGTATCTCTGTTTCCATAACCTATATACTCACTCATCAGATTCACACAGACAGAAACACTTTTTAATTGTCAGATGGGAAGTTGGTATTCTTTTCTTCAGGGGTAGACTAATTTGTTTTGGAAATCAGATTTTGAGTAGTCAAACTATAGAGTAGAGGCAAATTATGTGCAGGCCAGGAAAGCCTGTTTGCTTCCTCGGACCACTGTCACTTGTCTGACCTACATCTTTCTGTGTCCTCTAGGATTCAGTTAATCTTTCCTCCCTTGCCCAGAGTCAGTGTGGAACTTTCAATGTAAATGGAGACAAGGAGGAACTACATAGATTCAAACCCTGAAAGCCACAGGCATGTTAATTGAAGCATTTTCAGATCACTTTGCTTTTAGAAAAGAAGTAAGTAATAAAAGAGTTTCAGAGGGCCTAATTTCCTAGATGAGATCTCAATGAATAATTTTTTAACTTATTAAGGGACAGGACTCTTTGCCTATACTTTATCCAAGCAGCCACATATTCTTTCTCAGCAGGGACACCATCAGCTCTCTATTGGCTTATCTTACAACCAAACAAGTATTTGCCAAAGGATTAAGAGCATTTAAGACACTACAAGAAGCGTGGGTAACTCTTCTACCACAAGCACTGCCCTTCACACCCAGTTTCCTGGCCAGTGCTATTGTAAGTGCTGCCTTTTTCATAAATTCTGTTCCACATCCAAGAACAGGTGGAGAGAAAAGAAAGGTCTAACATCGTTCTATTTCTTCTTCCCAAAGAAGCCTCTCTTACCTCTCTTATCCTTTACTTTCAGATTTAAATGGAAGTCTCACAAGGAGTCAAAAACTCATTGGCAAAGAAATAATTATTTTCAAAACAGAGTCTGTTTATTTCAAGACAGAAATCGGCAATAGTTAATGTCTAATGCAAGAAATTGTTCTTTGGACTGTGCTTTATCAAGGCCACTATAGAAATGAGTCATAAATTCTAGTTTTATTTTTACATATGTTTATGTCTTTACAACTTGTCGATTTTCCTGACCAAGCAAATAGCTTAACATCCACAAAAGGAAGGAGTAAAAAAGAAAGGAAATCTTTTCAAGAGCAACAAGTAGTAGGTCCATCTTATTAATGCCTGGTTAGCAAAGAGTAGAATCTTGAAGCTAATTACTATTTTTATTTATTTTGTTCCTTCAGACAAGAAATAAGGAGGCACTGACAAAGCTTTTTGTAAAACTAAGACACTAAGAAAATAAGATGAACTTTCTGTCACTTAAATGCAAAAATAAGCAAAATATGTCAAAACAAACAGACTTGAATTTTCCAATGGGTCATATTCTTGCGAATCTGATCCCAGCTCTCTCATATATTATGTAATTTTGAAGTGTTCTGTTAAGAGATTAATCTAAAGTATCTTTAAGCTCCTTCCTAATTCAAATATACCATGTATGTAGAGTAATGCCACTTCCCAGCAGAAATTTTTATAGCTAATCTGTTCCTTTGAGGGGAATAGATGTAGGAATTCCAGAATTGTTGGGTATCATACATTTCAAAGTACTATCCCTCCCATCTCAATGACTCAATAGTCTTTTTTACTGTTCTCATTATTTACCCTTCCTTCCTTTGTTAGCATTTAGTTCTTTTTTAAGAACCAAGGAGGTGAGGTGGTAAAGTGACCTACCCAAAGTCACATGAACACCTAGAGATGAAGTCAAGATTTTTGTTTTGTTTTCTTTCCCAGCTTCACTTTGTGTTAAATGTGGCATTATTTAATGGTGTTGTATTTATCACCATGACAAGTCTTTTGGGGTCCCTGCTGGGTGCACAGCAAGTTACCAGACCCCATGGGGAACTCATGTAGCTCGCAAAAGGCATGACTCCCACACATGTGCTTTCAATCTAAAATGATCCCATCTGTTTGACCTTTTGAGCATAGTACATAAACATCTCTTTGTCCTTCACTAAGTAAATAATACCACTATAGTTCAATTAATATGGTGTTTACGGATGAAGAAACAGAGACTCAAGAAAAGTTAATTAATTTGTCCAAGACCATATGTCTAAAAATTAGTAAGACTAGAGATAGAATGCAGGATCTTTTTCTTATTCAACTGTTTTTATCTTAGTTATTCTATTTCTGAGCTGCATGGTACAGGAAAATAATTCAAAATCCTACACAAGTCAAAATTCTTCCTCTTAACACATTAAAAATGGACTTCCCAAATCCCAGAGCTTATAGCAGAACCACAGTGAGTGTCACAATCTGTCCTGGACAAAATGTTGGATTTTACTCGTTTACTGAGCATCCTCTGTGTTTGGGCAAAAACTGGAATCTCTGAGGACCTCAAAACAGGGTAAGCAATGAGCCCTGCCCTCCATTTGGAGAAACAAGGAAATGAACTCTTACAAAGATACTTTAGAAAATGAGTGGAAAGTGGTAATTCTCTGAATTCACTTACCCACTTGTATATTTATTAAGTATCTTCTATTTTTAAGTTTCTGGGTATGTAGCTGAAAAACATCTTTTAACAATGTTAGGTGATCCCTTAGATAAAGCTTCAGTCAATTCTTGACAAAAAAGAAATATATAAAATTTCCTGGATGTGTGTGTACGCTTGTATGTATTTGTTCTCTCATTTCTTCTTGATTCTCTCATTTATTTATACTGTCAAGGACACTAACATAGTAGAGAATAGCTGGGAAACTATCAAAACATCACAAATGAGAAGGATCTTATGGCCATTTAGCCTGTATTTCTGTTTTTTCTTCATATAGAATTATTTCTCTGGCATCTCTTACATGGGAGTTGAGCCTCTATGGTTATCATTTCTGGAGCTACCTTATTCCACTTGAGAGGCCTTCCCTAGATATTGAAATGTTTTTTGCAAGTTTTGGAATTCTTAAATAATGATAACCCTAAGAATCAGATGGGTCTGTAAAGCCACTGGAGATAATAGTGTTGGGTTAATTGATGGAAGATATATTCAAGAAACATAAATTTGATGGTGTCAGAGGATGAAATCATTTTGAATAAACCACATGGTTGGTCTTCCCTACTTCTCCCTAGCCTTATGGGCTCACTTCTAAATCCTTTGAACAGGCAAATGCATGGAAGAGAAGAAAAATGAAGAAAATCTGTATTTTAAAGACATAAAGTCAAAGGTAATTCTAAGTAAACGTAAGATATTAGAATCACAGGTCTAATTTAACAGGGCAATCTTAACTGAATGCTGGGTTAAAACACAGGGTGACTGCTGTCAGTATATCAGGGCTGGATCCCTTCTTGAGCAAAGCAGAGAACTAGCCTATAGCTGGAGCGGGAAACAAAGAAATATGATCACCATGCCACTCTGGGTTTCTGACCAGTTAGTGGCCTCAATCGTAGATACTCCAAAAAAGAATCAGAAATAGAAAAGTTCTATATGGCATCTAATAAATGATAGGGTCAAGGGGTAGCTGAGAAGCCTTTTCCACACATGGAAGTCTGTCTAGAGGATTCTCAGGAATACCTGAGAAGAATCTCAGCAGACCAGACAAACTCAAAAGCAACAGGGAGCTGAGTTTAAAAAAATAAAAATGTTTCACTCATGCCACTGTGCACTGTGGTCCTATTTTTCTGTGAAACTGAATACTCATAAGAAGTATAGCCACAAAACAAGCATTTGTGATCAAACTGGCTATTTTTATGTGCTTTCCTCTTAATGCTGATCACAATATGGTGAAGCTGGTATTAGTGTTGTTAGTTTACAGTTGAGAGAAATAGGTCTCAGTGGACCTCAGTAACAGTCTCCAAATTCATGGCTAGTAAGATGTCAAACCAGGAATCTGAAAAAAGATCAGACTCTTCACTACATCATGCTGTCTCCTAGAGTAACATGGAAAAACACAGGTTACATAAATATTAAATCAAAATCTGCCTCCCTAAATTTTCCACCCACTGATTTGAGTTCCACCTTCTGAAAGAAATGTATTATTTTGGTGGACTACTCGTGCGTCCACATAACAGCTCTTCAGGGACTGAAAAACACCTGTCTAAGAATTCACTGGATTTTCATGTTGGCCTCAGTCCAATGTCCAATTTCCTCAGCAACTTGGTCTTCGTTCTCAGGGAAACCTACTTTGTCAATGTCTCCAGCACTGTCAGATGTTCTCTGATTCCTACTAAAAATAATTCTCATCCTCCTATGATGTTTTCCTGAGCTTTTAGGACTCCTACACACTTCAACAGCTCCTCATTTTCCCAGGGCTTGGCAAAGGAGACCATTTCAGCAGCACCCTCCAGAGCCACTGCAAAGGTAGGCCATGTGAATTAATTCTCTAGAGTCCATCTTACTGCCATACTAATGTAAATGTTATGATAAAATATTAAACTATATGTATAATTGATGCTTACTTTAGAGTAATTCAAGGTCTTACTTGTTTGAATAAAATTCATTATTTACAATTTTCCACTAGAAGTGATTTCTTTTTGTTGATGCCTCTTCCTAATTACTTGAACTGCATGACACATTTTCCTGGGCAGCACTGAAATAATTACTATATTCTTCTTAGTTTGGAGTTGGCATCTAAGTTTCTGATAGTGTTATAAATACCATTTTTGCATAATGAAAACGTCTGCATTTATGTTTTCAGGAATATTTATAGACAGATCTATTCAGCGATGCCCAACTCATGATTTCAACGGACCCAAATTATACCCCACATACCTGAGCTCCTCTACCATTTGCTTAGGGCTCTAAAAAGCCCATGCTTTCTGCTTATAGACTAAAACTTATGTACAAATATAGTATGTCTTTTCTTTTTACATTTTATGTAAGTTTAAATCATAACATAATTTATGTTGAAAAGTAATATAAAGGTTGGAAAATATACACTTTTTTTCCACCTATATGGTATAGGAGAAAGGAAGGTAAATTGATATAATCTAGAAAATATGCCAAGTCATTCACTCAACAAAGGAAATCCCATGAGAGGACTCCCTTGGTGCCTCACTGAAGATGTAAACTCCCCTGCAGAAAACAAGAGGGAAGGAAGCCCATTTTCCCCAAGTGAGAGTATATGGAATTTGTGAATGTAAAAGACAGGAGACCCATACTTACTAATTTGAGTTGAGCTCTTTTCTGCTATGCATTAGCCATACAAATAACTGATATTTTATAATTATCATTAATTTATGTGATGGGTAACCCAATAAGAACAAAGAATCAGATGCAATGACACATGCCTGTAATCCCAGCACTTAAGAGGCTGAGGCAGAAGTATCACCGTGTGTTTGAGGCCTGCCTAAGACACATAAGTGAGTTCAAGGACAGCCTGAATGACATAGTGAAACTGTCTCAAAATAAATATAAATAAATAAGTATAAAAATAAAAAATTAAGTGCTAAGGACCATATAATTCTGCCTAAAGGAACGTGTATCTGAGATAAGATAGTAAATATTTTGACCCTTATTCAACCAAGTCAACTGAGAGTTCCCCATGATAAAAAGTTAAAAGTTTTTTAATAATTTGTTACATCCAAGTATGTGGGAGACATAAATATTAAATCATTTATCATTTTGCTGATTATAAATAAATAAAAGCAAGTAATTTAATTTTATGGAAAGGTACATCTAAGTAATTTCTTATCTTATTTTCGAGGTACTTT
Source organism: Dasyprocta punctata (assembly GCA_004363535.1). Classification (NCBI taxonomy): domain Eukaryota; kingdom Metazoa; phylum Chordata; class Mammalia; order Rodentia; family Dasyproctidae; genus Dasyprocta; species Dasyprocta punctata. The sequence continues at coordinate 36,965 of RJWM01006046.1, forward strand.
TTATTTCCAAATGAAAAAAGCTACTCCAGAAGAATTAATCACATGTTACCATTTATTTAGCAAGTACATTAAACCACATGACATCAATTGCTGTCTTTTCTTAGTTTTTAAATATACACTGTTAATTAGCTTTTTTCCTTATAATTATCCCTAGGATCTTTAAGGGCAAATACCATTTTTCATACCACTTTCTAGCTTTATAAACCACCTAAAATACTGGCTTCAATTCATTCACTCAAATTCATTAAATACTCTACATATTTACCCCATTTTCTAAACTGGAGATAGTCCTGGCCTTCAAGAAGTTGGCGAATATTACCCTCTACAACAAAGACAAGGCACCCTAGCCCAGCGGTCTGAACCAGAAGAGCAGGAAGGTGAATGGAATCCAAGGAAATTTATGGAAAGGAGGTAACGCTTGGCTCTTTTGGAAGAACAAATGAGTAGAAATTTGCCAGTGGAAGACAGGTAGGAAACTGATGTACAGGGATTTTCACATGTAGTAGGCACTTGATAAATAATTGTCTACTTGTTCTGGAATAAGTGGTATTGACTTGAAATCAGTGACCTTTCAACTCTGTGAATCTATGGGTCTCTGACTTTTTTAAATCATTAGAGGCCTATTTATTAGGTCAATGTTTCAGGCTTTATTTTCACCAAAGAGTGTTTCTCTTTACTAGTAGAATAACAGGACTGCTTTTTCAGAAATGAGTAGAAACACTCAGGTTTGATGTCCATTTATCTACTCTAAAAGTAATGAACACTAATGTTTACATTTTAAAATTAAAAAAAAAAGAAAACAATCACACCTCTCCATTGTTAGCAAAATAGTATGTTTCTTTCCAGTCTTTATTTCTTTTTTAATTATTTCGGTTTATTATTTTTATGTAGTTGCAGTGGTATTAATTATCAGTGCATATTTAAGACTAAAATCCACAGTACTTGATGTTGTATGGCCCATTGTGCTGAATTGTTAATCAAATGGAGCCACATCAATGCTTTAGAAGTTGCTTCTTTTATAGGAAATCAAAAATAAACTGTATATTAACACTGTAAGAATCTGCATCAATATTAGCATCTGTTTTATTGGCTCCATATCCCATGGACATTTCATAAGATATATGTAATTTGATCAACTATCTTATTGGACATTTAAATAACTACCAAAATTTTGGTGCTCTTTGAATGTGTTTGGATATAATAATTTTTTTCATCTATATTTTGGATTCATCTTAGAATCAAGTCTTAGAATTGGATGAATGAATCAAAAGATATGTCTTCAGGGCTCATAATACATATTGCCAAATTGCTTCTCAAAAATACTATTCCAATTTTTATTCATACCAGTCATATGAATGGTTCCTTACTGCTACTGACCCTGAGTATTACCACTTAATTTTTTGCTGACTTGATCCCTTTTAAAAAGTTGTTTGCATTTGCATCTATTTGATCACACTGAAAGTGAACATTTTCTTTGTCACTTGATTATATTTATTTTGAGGGTCGTAAGCTGAATTGACATTAGTTCGAAATCAATAGCTCAGCCCATCTACATAAAGGCTTCTGAGTGTCTAACCATGACGGCTAATTGCTCTATCATTGTTTTGGTGAGAACCGAAACATTTCCTTTGACTACACACTTACAAGGAGACTATTCCTCAGAGCTCCCCTATATTTCAAAAGAGCTGTGGGACAAGTAGCTGAAGCCTCGGGCTCACTTGCACTAGAACCAGTCAGAAATTTCTGAGAGATAGCACTTCCTTCCCCTGTTCCTCAGACTTGGTGTGATGTGGGAGAAATGATAATCAGGAATGGAATAGAGGTGCGTCCCTAGAGAGATGAAACCCCTGGATTCTACTTCCACCAGAGCCTTGCTCCACATTATCTGCTATTAAGTTCTCACTGCTTAAAGCACTTTTGTCCTTCCTTGATGAGGTATTTTGGCACACTGAATGCTCATCTCTATTTATCTGTAAATTTCACTTGACCCTTCTAAATATAAGCACAAAGTAATCATCTCTGTGCTGCTGCTCAAGACAGGGGATAATTAGCACAGAAAAATTCTTCCTGCCAGCATGTGCTAAGAATAGAAAGCTTTCGTTTGATTTCTGGGTATTGTCCAATTGCAACATAGTTTGTATACTAATTTCATAAAAATTCATATAAAATACATGATTTTGGTCTCAGAATTAAATAGAATGTACTCTGTAAGGGGGATGCATTCGTTGTACCATAAAAGTATATGTACAATTTCAATAAATACTGTCTCACTCTGTGCTTTTCTGGTGGACTATTTATGAAATTACCTCCTGAGAAGGTCTGTTCTAGAAAGGTAATTGTATATGTCAATGATTCTACTAACATTTATTCACCATTTGTGCATGCTTTTCACTGAGTTTGTGGCATTCTCTTGCTATTATATTCAATTTTTACAGAAAGCATATTAAATACGGTCAATACAGTTTTTCTCATTTACTTAAGGTGTGGTTTAATAATTGACTTAGCCAATTTTATCCAACCAGACATATCCAAGCCTGACTTGTTCCCGGGTTTCAGTGGTGATAACCCTCACATTCATCAAAGAGTTCATCATGCTGAAATTGTTAAATTACTTTTTTGTCTCCCAAGATAGACTATGAGTCTATTGAAAGCAGAAATCATTTCCTCTTTGGTATTGTATCCCTAGAACCCAGTAGACTGCCTAGAATTAGTGAGTATTCAATATTTTTAATTAATGTATAATTAAATCAATGAGTCACTCAGATTGATGGAGATGGTGATATTTGGGTTGTGTGCTATGTATTTTGCAGATAGAAAAGTCTAAGAGTACCTTCCAGTTTACTTCTCTTCATTATGTTAAATTTATTTTAATTATTTATAAATTAAAGCATATCTCCAACCTCTATTGTTTTACCTAGCCCTGGCTAATTCAACTTTCCAACAAGTTGTATAAAATTGTTAATGAGTTTTCTAGTGTTGGAATTCATTTTATATCACTACATGACAGACTAGGTATTTTATAAAGAAAAGGAATGTATTTCTTAGAATTCTGGTGGGAAGTCCAGATCAAGGGTCCACACCTGGTGAGGGCATTATTGCTGCATAGTAACATGATGGAGTGCATCATACAGTGACAGAGCTTGAGTGTAGCAGAGCAATTCTCTGTTCCTTTTCTTATAAGGCTGCTAATATCACCATGGGAGCCTCACTCTAATAATTTCATCTAACCTTAATAACTTCTCAGACTCTACTTCAAATTATGACAACATGTTCATTTGAGGAGTCTGTTTCCAAGCCACAAACTTTGAGGATGCACTCAAAAAATAGTAGTTACCATAGGTTTTATGTTTGGTTTCGTTTGGTTTGGTTTGGTTGATTTTTTTATGCTTTATGTGAACTAGCACATTATCACTATAGAACAGAGTTAAAGTAACAGGATTTTTCAACATTCCTCCATACTTCTTCCCCTGTATGCCTAATTTTAAGTCAGAAATTCTAAAACTCCACTGACCCTCAAATTCTTGACTAGATTTAATTCAATCATGTTACATAACGGACGAATTTCTAGCACTTGCTAAAATCTCTCTTATGCCAGGGAACTCTCCTCCACTTGATGAGCCATATTTTAAATTTACAATTGTCCAAATACAAACTAAATGAATAAAACATTTTAATTGACAAAAGTGGAAGGGAAAAGTCAGCTCCTCCTGAGAATCAGCCACGCTGAAACTGGAGGATCCAACAAGAAGCCAACTAGCCAGCCTTTCTGGTAAGCTGCACAAGCAGCACGGGTTCTAGGAAGAGAAAAGTCAGCACTTCCCATGAGCCACAGGTATGCAGGCTGAGAATCAAACCACCACCACACCACCACCACCCCGTAAGCAACCCGCTGGTTCAGAGGACAGGCTGAGTCGGTAACTAAGGTACATACAGCAACTAAATGCTTGTATTGTTTGGTTGATTTTGCAGGTCTGGAGCCAGCGGTCTGAGCATCTCTTGGGAGGATAACAGTATGCAATATAGCAAATATAGGGGATTTCCTTTTATCTTGTCTTTGAAATCCAGTATTATTCTCATTGTTTTACTTTGTTCTGATAAATTGTTTTGCTTTATTCTTCTATTTTACTTGGTTTTATTCTGTTTTGTTTTTGGTTTGATTTTGCTATACCTGATGGAATAGACAAACTTTGTGAAGATAATAAGATATACTATGGTGGCTATTGCTGTTTTCCTCATATCCTGCTTTGAAGTTCTGTATGAATTTTGCTGCTTTGTTTTGATCGACTTTGTTCTGTTTTGTTTTGTTGGATTTTACTACCTTTAAAATAAAAATTAATTAATCAATTAATTAATTGACAAAAGTGTGAGTTAGTACAAAAATAATAGTACAAATCATGAAACTTTATGCATACCTTTCCAGGAGATAATCCTAAAAATCTGCCTAATGGAAGTCACCAGAGATACATGACATAATACATGTTCAAGGACATTTTATGCAGTGTTATTAAAAATAATAAAAAAGAAAAAAACTAAAAACTACATGATTATTCAACTATATAAAATGGTTTCATTAAATAATGATTTACATTTATAATAGTAAAATCATTAAAAAAGTTTCATTAAATGAGGAAAATTGGTAAATGAAAAATTTATGTTGCAAAACAGGATGATTTACTACCCACAATACAACAGGAAATAATCTATCTTTTTAAAAAATATGTATTTGCATGCATAGGAAGTAGGTATGGAAAATATAAAAAAAATTAATGGCCATTTTTGAGGGATGGAATTCTGAGTAGAATATTTTCTTTATACTTTTCTCTCTTGCAGATTTTCCAAAAGAAAAATGTGCTGCTTCTTGAAGTAAAATATATAAAATATATAAAACATATAAAATAAAATTTTTCCTACTCATGAAGTTTCTTTGTGTATTTGGAGCAACTGCAAGGCACCATCTCTGCCCCACACCCTCTCTGACCAGTTGAACATCTGTGCTTTCTCTATCAGTCTCTGCAGCAGCTAGAATGATCTTAAGTGACAATCAATCATTTCTCTGTGCAAAACCATCCTAGAGTTTCTCATCACATTTGGAACAAAAGCAGTAGCCATAGCAGAGCCTCCAAAACCTGCTCTGATCCTATTGTCTGCCGTGTTAATTTTCAGTGCACATTGGTCTCAGTGTTCTGTTGCTCCTGAATCCCACCTCAGAGCCTTTGCTCATTCTATTCCTTCTAACTGGACTATAGCTCCTCCAGATGCTGTGTGGCTTCTCCTCTGACCCATTCAGGTCTCTGTGATACTCAGATTTCTCACCCTACCTTACATCTCTTCCAAGCACTTATTACCACACAATCATTTTTTTTTTAGTCAAATTGTTTATGATCTGTTATTTCAACTAGAAAGCAAATTATATAAGTTCCATAAGGGCCAGTACTTTTCCTTTTTTTTTTTTTTTTTTTTTTTTTTTTTTCACTACTCTAGTCCCCATTTCCTACAGAAGAGACAGAATGGGGATTTAACACCTAGGCTTAAATTAATGAAGGAAATGGTTTCAAGTTCTCTGAGTCAGCTTCTAGACACCAGGTTCCCCATTCTGGAATCCAGGAATGCCCAGGCAGGACAGCCAGGCTCCAGCTAAGGTCTGGCATGAGGAGCAGTCTGCCCACATCTCCTCCCCTTCCCTCATTCTTCAAGCAGCTCCGTAATATGCCTCTGAATTCAAACGACATCCCAGGCTGCCATATCATACTTCTCACTCACACGGAGCATCTAATGAGCACACTGCTGTGAAGCAGGTATGAACTGAAGCTCCCAATTAATATTTATTCATTCTAGCAACAACTGAAGAGACCTGAATATACATGCTACTTAAGGGAAAATTTACATGCAGTTTTCTTTTTAGAAAAGTATATGAAAAAATTCTCTCTGAGATCAAAAACACTTAAAACCAAAGAGTAAAAGAGAGAGAGAATAGAATTGAATAATACCCGAAGCTTGTAGAACCTTCAAATCCAGCCCCACTGACAGATTAAACAATGAACAACTTGTTTGCACACTGTCTTGGCAAAAACACACAGCTGGGAAGGTATGACTCAGAGAACAAGGAACAGGACATGCAACAGTTATTCAGGCAAATCCACCCCGGCAGGCAGATGAGCCCCAACTCTCAAGGATTTCATCAATAATGTGGAACAAACAGGTACATGGAGGTGAGACCATAATATAAAAAATATGTCCTAATTATATGGCTAACTAAATTAAGTTTGAGTCCATTAATGAGCTGTCATAGAAAAGGAAAACCAGTAATGATGTCTATGACTCTGTCTTTCCTAAGATCTTCCAATGTCCCTGCTGAAGAAAAATGAGTGAGACAACCAAACAATGTGAAAAAGAAAATAGATTCAGTTTATGGTCATCGATAGGTTTATATCATTAATGGCGGGGACTTTGAGTCATTTACAGGAAAATGCACCTTGGGACCACAATGCCAAGTGAAATAAATCA